>LBNU01005854.1:30368-113978 GCA_014162995.1 Artemisia annua | reverse complement strand
CTGCTTTCATAAAATATAAAAATACAAAAAGAATCTTCCTCCACCCTTAGACCTAGATTAGAGTAGCCTTTAGCCTAACGAACACTATTCCCTGTGAGAGAACGATCAATCCCCCGGTACTTGCCACTTCACTATACTACATCGGTCAGGTACACTGCCTGGTGGGGATAGCAAGCTTCTCGAGATCCCTCGAGAGATAAAACGTAGTGCGTGTTGCAATCCACGCGCATCAACAACCCAATTGGGTAGAGAATTGATCCCATCCTACTGGCTTGCTGCTTATGCACTGAAGTAATGTGTGCACCAAAAATCTCCACATGGGGCAAAACTTATTCTTGTGCCACATGTCTGTTGCAGTACTTTGGTAGCCAACATCTCTTAACCCAGCAAGTATCTCTTCAGTGTTGGTGTGATAGACACCACCTTCATCATCCAAACGTAGTTGTGACCTAATCAATGATTCAGTCACCACATACTCTGCTCCTTCAATAGTTGCTACTATCTCTGTGTCAGACCTTTTTGTTGTAGATGCCCAAAATTGCCTAACCAACGATTCATATATCACATTTGGAGAATGTGTCAAAGCATAATGAATACTCTTCATGTCCCTTTGCTTTTCCCAAAAAAGCAATTTTGTTGTGATCCTTCTTAAATTGTAGTGCCGCCATTTTGAAGAAATTGTGAGAATTGGTTATGAATTGAGTAGATGGTAATGGGTTTAAATAGGTTGAAGAGGGAATTAGTTGATTTTGGGTGAAGATACGTGAATTAGGTTATAAATAGAAGTTACACAGTCATGGTCAAAAATATCGCAACAAATCGTTGACCGGATCTGACGCGTAAAATAACTTCTAAAATTCAAAATTTACCCTTCAGCAGAATCAAGGTCAATCTGCTGATGTAGAAGTCAATCCGCAGAATCACCCACTTGGTAAAATATCTTCAGTGAATATCTAGCGTTTTACTGTGTCACCCGTTACGCATTTATTGACACAAACCCTTGACTCCGCTTATAAATTAATCCCAAATCACAATTCAAACAAATCAATTTCCCCCAAATTAACATCAAACCCTAATTTCTCAATAACCCCATAATTACCATCCAAAACCATGTCATCCAAACCAGAAGCCATCGATCTAACCTCCTCCTCTTCATCATCATCATCCAGTGATAGTTGGAGCACTTACTTTCCACCCATTGCTCAACCATGCACAGCTTGTCCTTCTCTTCAGTAGAAACAATGAGAATCGCTTGTACTTCACTTCAGTAGAAACAATGATAATCACTTGTACTTCTCTTCAGTAGAAACAATGATAATCACTTGTACTTCTCTTCAGTGGAAACAGACCATGTTCCAAATAAACCAAACTTGATGGACTTTCTCTTAATATCAACAACTACACATAAATGCATTCTGCAAAACAGACACAAAGTAGCAAAACTTTCAAAATGTCCCTCACATATTTATCTTGACTAATAAATATACAATCTGGTTGCTGCTTAACTTGTAGACCCAAAAAGAAAGTAAGCTCCCCCATGGCACTCATCTAAAACTCACCCTTCATCAAATCCTCAAATTCCCTGCACCAAGTTTCATTAGTGGAGCCAAAGATAATGTCAACCACATAAACTTGCACAAGTATAATATCCCTGGAATTCTTCTTTAGGAAGAGTGTTTTGTCAATGGCACCCCTTCGGTATCCATGCTTCAGCAGAAATGCTGAGAGCCTAGCATACCAAGCTCTTGGTGCCTGGTGTAGGCCATAAAGAGCTTTGACAACCTTATAAACATGATTAGGATGATCTGGGTCTTCAAAACCTTTTGGTTGAGTGACATAGACTTCTTCTTCAATCTCACTATATAAGAATGCACCGTTCACATCTATCTGATAAACCATAAAGCCCATATAAGATGCATAGGCCAAGAAAATCCTAATGGCCTCAACTCTAGCAACAGGTGCAAAAACCTCATCATAATCTATCCCTTCTTCTTGCCTGAACCCCTGAGCTACCANACCTTATAAACATGATTAGGATGATCTGGGTCTTCAAAACCTTTTGGTTGAGTGACATAGACTTCTTCTTCAATCTCACTATATAAGAATGCACCGTTCACATCTATCTGATAAACCATAAAGCCCATATAAGATGCATAGGCCAAGAAAATCCTAATGGCCTCAACTCTAGCAACAGGTGCAAAAACCTCATCATAATCTATCCCTTCTTCTTGCCTGAACCCCTGAGCTACCAACCTTGCTTTGTTTTTGACCACTATACCCCTTGCATCTCTTTTATTCTTCAAAATCCAGTTTGTCCCAATTGCATACTTCCCATCTGGTAGAGGAACCAATATCCAAACTTGCCGATTCTTGAATTGTTTCATTTCATCTTGCATTGCTTCAAGCCAACTTGAATATGCAAGAGCTTGTGGAACACTGGTTGGTTCCATTTGAGAGAGAAAACAAGCAAATAGACAATGTTGAAAGTCTGTGTGATTGTCTCTTTGCTAATTTGAGACATATGAAATAAAAGCAACTTCTCCGTACTTGTTCTTTTTCACTGTGCTTCTAGTTCGAACAGGGTCTTGAGGATCACCAATTATATTTTCCTGTGGATGTATAATGTTGATCCTTTTTGTACCAGTGGGGTTGACATCAATTGTGGTGTCAAGATTGGTCACAGTTGGTTCAAAAACACTGTCATAGGAAGATGAGGTGAAGATGCCAGCTTTGGGTTGGTGATTACCAAGATCTGAAAGACTTGGAAATCATGTATATGGTTCTCCAAAGTCTGTGGACACACAAGTAGAAATGGGAGTATATGCAGCAGGATTGTCAGTAGATTTGGTGATGTCAAGAGAAACAGGAGAACTGTCAGCAGAATCCTGGTTTCCACTGACTGCTTGTGCTGATTGTCTAAGGAGTGCTTCAGCATCTTTTATGTTTGATGGGATGATTGTTTCATCGATGTTAGGCTCAAGAAAACTGGCCAACCTCCTTTATGGTAACGTGCTTGAACGTCTTGGGAAACATGTAGTCGAGGCATACTAGGCTATTAAGGTAGTATTTAACGCATGAGCCACTGTTTACAACCCCTATGGTTGTGCCGTGCATGGCATAGGGCCAGATAAGAGCTCATAGAATTGGAGAGATATGTATGTCACTCCATGAGTTATTAGGAATACACCCTTCATTCACACAAGTAACACACATATCAATTAACCGGTAAAAGATAGTTAGGGAGTAATGAAATCTAAGTAAACACAATTTTCCCCATATTGTTTTCACAACCACAATAGTTTAGATATTTATTTTATTTTGATTTGCAAAAGTAGTAAACTTGGGTTAGTTTACTAGCAACTAATTCCGCCCTTCTTCCAAAACCGAGATTTTAATTGCTTTCATAAAAATATAAAAATACAAAAAGAATCTTCCTTCCACCTTTAGACCTATTAGATTAGCTTTTCTATCCTAACGAACACTATTCCCTGTGAGAGAATGATCAATCCCCCATACTTACCACTATCCTATACTACATCGGTCAGGTACACTGCCTGGTGGGGTTGTAAGCCTCTTGAGATCCCTCGAGAGGTAAAACCTGTTGTAAGGTCACAAAACCACGCATCAATATGCTTCAGCAGAAACACATTTTGACTTCAGGAGAAACTCTGAGTATCACTTGTGTTACTTTTCAGTAGAAACAAGCTTTAAGCTTACATGACCACATTCCCATTGAAACAATATTGGTGAACTTGGACTTAAGAACAACAACTACTCATTAATGCATCCTGCAAAATAGACACAAAGTAGCAAACAAGCCTTACAAAACTCACAAGAATGTTAGTTGGTTAGTGTTAGCAAACAAAAACATAAACAAAACAATAATCTACAAATTTTACAACTACAATCCTCCCCTGAGGCATATGCCTCCCCTGAGGCTTATGCCTCCCCTCAAACTTTGCAATCATGGATTAAGCATCCCAATATGGACAACTATGTGTTGAAACCTAGGTCCATCAAAAGCTTTAGTCAACAAATCTGCCACATTATCATCTGTGTGAATCTTAACCACTTTAATTAAATGTTTTTCATATGCATCTCTTATAAAGTGGTGCCTGATCTCAATATGATTAGTTCTATTATGAAAAACTGGATTTTTAACTATGCATATGGTACTTTGATTATCAATAAAAATTGGGGTGTTCATCAAATTAAAACCATAATCCAGTAATTGTTTTTGGATCCATAGAACCTGACAACAACAGTTAGCAGCAGCAACATACTCTGTTTCAGTAGTTGAGGTAGCAACAATTGTTTGTTTCTTGCATTGTCAAGAAATCAATCTTCTTCCAAGAAATTGGCAACCTCCAGTTGTGGATCTTCTATCCATATTTGCACCAGCATAATCACTATCACTATATGCTTCCAACCTAAATGGTGACTCTCTAGGGTACCAAAGACCTAAATTGGGTTGGCCTTTGAGATACTTGAAGATTTTCTTTACTGCATTTAAGTGGGAAGTAAGTGGAGTGACCTGGTGTCTAGAACAAGCACTCACAACAAATGTAATGTCATGCCTTGAAGCTGTCAAATACATCAATGAACCAATCATGGACCTGTATAGATGAACATTCACTGCAGGATCTGGTTCAAGATTGTTCTTAGGTTTAGGAGCTTCAAAAGGTGTAGTGGCAGTTCTGACATTTTCCATATCAAACTTCTTCAATATGTATTTCACATATTTATCCTGACTTATAAAGATACCATCAGGTTTCTGCTTAACTTGCAGACACAAAAAGAAAGTAAGCTCCCCCATGGCACTCATCTGAAATTCACCCTTCATCAAATCCTCAAATTCCCTGCACCAAGCTTCATTAGTGGAGCCAAATATAATGTCATCCACATAAACTTGCACAAGTATAATATCCCTGGAATTCTTCTTTAGGAAGAGTATTTTGTCATTGGCACCCCTTCTGTATCCATGCTTCAGCAGAAATGCTGAGAGCCTAGCATACCAAGCTCTTGGTGCCTAGTGTAGGCCATAAAGAGATTTGACAACCTTATAAACATGATTAGGATGATCTGGGTCTTCAAAACCTTTGGGTTGAGTGACATAGACTTCTTCTTCAATCTCACCATATAAGAATGCACCTTTCACATCCATCTGATAAACCATAAAGCCCATATAAGATGCATAGGCCAAGAAAATCCTAATGGCCTCAATTCTAGCAACAGGTGCAAAAACCTCATCATAATCTATCCCTTCTTCTTGCCTGAACCCCTGAGCTACCAACCTTGCTTTGTTTTTGACCACTATACCCCTTGCATCTCTTTTATTTTTTAAAATCCATTTTGTCCCAATGACATACTTCCCATCTGGTAGAGGAACCAATATCCAAACTTGCTGATTCTTGAATTGTTGCATTTCATCTTGCATTGCTTCAAGCCAACTTGAATCTGTAAGAGCTTGTGGAACACTGGTTGGTTCCATTTGAGAGAGAAAACAAGCAAACAGACAATGTTTAAAGTCAGTGTGATTGTCTCTTTGCTGATTTGAGACATATGAAATAAAAGCAACTTCTCCATACTTAGTCTGTTTCACTGTGCTTCTAGTTCTAACAGGGTCTTGAGCATCACCAATTATATTTTCCTGTGGATGTATAATGTTGATCCTTTTTGTAGCATTGGGGTTGACATCAATTGTGGTGTCAAGATTGGTCACAGTTGGTTCAAAAACACTGTCATAGGAAGATGAGGTGAAGATGCCAGCTTTGGGTTGGTGATTACCAAGATCTGAAGGACTTGGAAATCGTGTATATGGTTCTCCAAAGTGTGGACACCCTGGTAGTAATGGGAGTATATGCAGCAGAATTGTCAGCAGATTTGGTGATGTCAGGAGAAACAGGAGAACTGTCAGTAGAACTGTCAGCAGAATCCTGGTTTCCATTGACTGCTTGTGCTGATTGTCTAAGGAGTGCTTCAGCATCTTTTGCAAACTTCTCACCAAGCCTCTCAGCTTCTTGAGTGGCTGCATGCTCTTGCTTCTTGAGTCTAGCAAGATCCTCTGCATAGTGTGACTCATCTTCATTCTTATCAGAAGAATCTTTTGCACCATTATCTGCAAACTGGTTAGGAGGAAATGAAGGTACAACAATGGTTTGTTCATCAAACTCAGACTCATCTTCTGAGTCATCATCCAGTACACCTACATTGTTAGAGGGAGATTCTTGTGTACCTGCAGATTGGTTAGCAACAAATCTAGTATAACCCAAATAATCTGTTAAGTAATCCAGGTCAAAATACCAAGCATGACCTTGACCCTGAACATTAGGCTTTTCTTCTAGATATCTCAGGTTAAGAGTCTCCTCTATCCTTTTAGCATTTAGATTATATACCCTATATGCCTTACTATGAGCTGAATATCCCACAATGTACCCCTCATCAGCTTTTCCATCAAAATTACCAAGTGGATCACTAGTGTTCAAAATGGTCACTTGACATCCAAAAGGTCTGAGGTAATGAATATTAGGAACTTTCCCAGTGAGAAGTTCATAAGGTGTCTTGAAATGAGGTCTAGTAATGGATACCCTGTTCAAAACATAACAAGCAGTGCTTACTGCTTTAGTCCAGAACATTGTGGGTAACTTAGAGTCTGCAAGCATTGATCTTGCTGCCTCTATTAAGGTCCTATTCTTTCTTTCAGCAACCCCATTTTGTTGTGGGGTTCTTGGATTGCTATAATCCCTTTTTATTCCTTTAGACTTACAAAGTTCTATTAAAACATCATTTTTGAACTCTGTCCCATTATCACACCTAATACCTTTAACCTTTTTTTTAGCTGGTTTTCAACAAGGGTAACAAATTCTTTTAAAATTTGAGATGTTTCATCTTTAGTTTTCATAAAGAATACCCAACAAAACTGGCTATAATCATCAGTGATTACCAGGCAGAAGTACTTATGATCAATACTTCTGACTTGAGTTGGACCAAAGAGATCCATATACAGCAACTAAAGAGGTTCTGAGATAGTGCTCACTGCTGTAATGGCTTTGTATGAGGCTCTGTGTTGCTTCCCTTTGTTGCAGGCAACATAATTTTGCTCATTGGTGAAGACTTTGGAAGGAAGTCCTTGAACTAGACCAAATTTAGAAACTTGTTAATGGTCTTGAAATTCACATGAGCCATCCTTCTGTGCCATTTTGTAGATTCATCCAGGGATGCTTTAGCCACCAAGCATGTTAGGTCACCTTTAGGTTGAACATCATTCATGTTGAATGTGTATAAATTGTTGTTTCTGGGAACTCTCAGCAGAATTGATGTATCTTCTGGAAGTTTGAAGTCTTTAGAGAGCACAAGACATTCATCCTCAGAGAAGAATACTTTGTTCTTTGTGTCACAAATTTGTGATACTGAGAACAAGTTGAAGTGTTGGAGTTCCTTTACATAATGCACATTCTCAAAATCCAACTTTGGTGTTCTAATAGTTCCTTTCCCTGTGATTCTACCATCTCCTCCACCAAAAGTCACATTGCCTCCTCCTTCTATGGGTACAAAATCAATCATCTTTTCTTTGTTTCCTGACATGCTCCTGGAACAACCACTATCTACTATGCCAACATCTTTACTCTTAAGAGGATGATCCTACAACAACAACAAAATATATACAAAATATAAGTACACTTTGGAGACTCAAGTCATCACTGACTTGAGCCTGCCTTGTGGATCATAAGAGTTAGGCCATGTAGATGTATAAGATCCACCATTGTTCTTGGACCTTCTTTGATATTTAGGTCCCTTGTTAGTCCAAGAACAACCTGCTGAGGGCTTCACAGCAGTATCCCAATATCCCTTGCCCACATACATTGAGTCAAAACATCCAGGCTAATAACCATTATGAAAATAAGAACTAGTTGGTCTCACATATCGTCTAGCAACAGATTTTCTCCAAACAGATGGAAAAGGTGTATCAGCAGAATTGTGTCTGCTGGCTTTACATGTTGCTTGTGGAACATAAGATGGTATGTCATTGACATTTTTCCACATTGGTATAGGTTTCTTCTTACTAGCACATACACCCATTCTTTGCTCATGAAACTTACAATCCTTAATCAAATGAAATTTACTTCCACAAACAAAACATTTCTTCTTTTTAGAAGATTTATTCAAAGTGAAAGATGTTCCATTAAAAGCATTCAAACCACAAACATTGACAGAATTGTTTTTGACAGAATTAAAAACATTGTGTTGCAAAGAATTAAATAACAAGTCTTCAGAGGAAACTGTCTTTGAATTTGATTCATCAGCAGCAACTCTAACAGGCTTGTGGGGAGACTTGGGTGAAGGCTTGGGTGAGATCTTGGAAAGGTCTGACTTTTCACTTGAATCACAACTGGTATAGGCAGTAGACCCTTGGTCAGAAGACTTGTCACTGGTAGAACAAGAGACAAAGTCAGTAGAATTAGAATTAGGGTCTGGCAAGTCACTTGACTTTTTGCCATAAAGATGGTGTGATCCATCAAAGTCTACAGTGATGGAGAGGTTAGTGGGCATGTGTTCTCCTCTAATAGGTCTAGGCACAACATGTAATTTACCTTCTTTAACATAATTAGCTAATCCTGTTGGTGTTGTTCTACCAAGGTCATTCCTAGCTTCTAAACCAACATACTTTTTAAAACCCAAACCTATCCCAGAATTTACAGCTTGACTACCATATAGAGAACTAGCTAAATTATCACCTGAAATTAACCATTTTTTATGTGTAGCTATTTCATTATCTAGCTTCTCTTTCAGTACTTGATTTTCAGATTCTAATTTAGCATTTACTTTCTTATTGTATGTCAACTCATCTTGTGCACATTTTAAATCTCTCTCTAACACTCCTATTTTCTCTTCATAAGTAACCTGATTCTTTTGAAACCAAATTTTTTGTTTTTCTAAAGTTCTTAAACCATTTTTGTAAGCCTCAAGTTCTTTATAAGATTCATTATATTTTGGTTTCAATTCGTCATAAGATACCTTAAGCTCATTATATTTTACACTACAACCAAAAACACAATTATGTACCTGTGAGATGCCCATAAAGGCAACTTGATCATGATGATCTTCTGTATCACAGCTGGCCAGCAATCCACTCTGATCAGCTTCACCATCACTACGCTCATGAGTCTTCCAGTCAACATGATCATCTAAAGTCACCAGAGCTTTGGAAGATCCAGCTTTGGAAGTTCCAACCTCCCCTTGATTCTGCTGATAGGTAGAATACCTAACCTCATCAGTAGTCTTCCTATCCTTGCACTCTCTTGAGAAGTGACCCATCTGTCCACAAGTATAGCACTTGATCTTTCTTTTGTTAAACCTAGCTGGATCTCTTCCATTGAAACCAAACTTTCTCCCAGACTTGTTCTCAAACCTCTTGATGTTCAATGAGAGCATAGCCACCTGCCACTTCAAGTTCATCTCTTCCATATCCAACGGATCCACCTGTTCAAAGTCCTCATAAGCTAGTTGTTGCTGATTTTCATAGTCAGCAACAAAGGAGTGAAGTACATCTTCCAATACACTATTGGACTGTGGTTGAGTATTTGATTTAGTGGTGGTGTATGAAGATGAAGCTGAGGAGATTGAGCTTGAAGTATGAGTCATCATATTGGAGGTGGATCTTACAAAAGCTGAGTAAGTGGGAGTGGAAGAACGAATGGGACTTCTGACATCTGGCTCAAGAGTTTTAAGCTTGTTGTACAGATCATCAAAAGACATCATATCCAGTCCACCCTTAGCTTTGAGTGCAATGCTTACTTGCAGCCAAGATGGAGGTAAGGATCTCAAGAACTTTGCATTGCAATCTTCATTGTCTGGCCTGGCCTGCAGCTGATTCAATTGACTCAAGATCCTCTGGAATCTGTCATATCCCTTGTGGATACCTTCTTCCTCTGTGACTTGAAATTCTTGAAACTGCTGCTTGAGCATTAATTGCCTCATCCTTCTTGACTCCTCATTCCCACCAAACCTAGCTTTGATGGCCATCCAGATATCCTTTGCATCATGCATGAAGTGAAAGTCACCCATGTGATCATCTGGTATAGCCTGAAGGAGAATAGTTCTGGCTTTATTTTCCCTCTGCACAGCTAGAATTTCTTCAGCAGTTTTAGGAACAACGTGGTACATTCTTCCTTCTTGACCAACTGCAGTCTTCTTCGGACTATTACCCTTAAGGATAACCTTCCAAAGATTGTAGTCAACATTAGTGATCCAATTCTGCATCTTCATAGCCCATAGTTCATACTCTTCCTTCTTTAGGTATGGGAATTTTGCATTGCTGTTAGTGAGATTGAGTTGTTGTAAGGATGTGGTGTTTTGATTTTGTGTAACTTCTGATTCAGAGTCTGATCCAGGCATTGTTTTTGGTTGTTTTGGTTAAGAAGGTGTAAAAAGATGATGTTCTTAGTATCACAGAGACTCTCCCGAGGCTCTGATACCACTTAAACGTATATATATATATTTTTACTAAGAATAAATAAAGAAATAAAAGACAATAAAATATACAACAAAGAATACCAGAATCAAGTAGAATCTTGGTGTTGCAGAAGCTTAGACTTGATCAACCCAATCAACTGCTCAGCATGTGTTATATCATTTGACACTGGATTAGGAGGAACTTCCAATCTCCTTCTAAGCAATCTTTTCAACAGCTTAGGTGACAAAGGATAATGCTGATCAGAAAACATACATACTTTCATCCCACACTTGGTTTCAACAACATGCACATTTGGATAAGGATAAAATCTCCATGCATCAACCTTCCATTTATGAGAATTTTTCCAAATTGAATACCCTGTACCATTAGGAGACTGAGAATCAAACAGAACTTGAAGATCACCCAATAAGTACAATCCGGCTCCTTTTGGTTTATTGGATGCATAATGGTGTGTAACAAAACCATAAAGAGTATTCAGATCTTGCCTATCCACCAAATGAAGGATATCTTTCAAGAAAGTAAACTCCATAGAGGATTTATCAAGCCTATAAATAGTGTTAATCTGTTCATCAGTCACTTTCCAATGTGTCAACACACTATAAGAATCCTCAGGAAAAGTTGTAGAGGAACCCAGCTTGATAAATGATGTATTATCAGCCTGTAAGTCCACATGCTTAGAAGATATACTCTTCTGAGAGGTTTGCATCCTAACTAATCTCACAGATCTTCTGATAGCAATATGTCTTTTGTGGGACATCCTTTTCTTCCTCCTACCAGGTACATATATCCCCATAGAAACAGAAGGATTTACCTTTTCAGATGCACCAGAGACATCTTCAGTAGGAATAGAAGATGTAGAAACAGAAGGAATTGAAGTAGAGCCACCTTCTTGATGCAACTTGTCAAGCTCTTCTCTAGCCTTTTTAGCTCTAGCAGCTTCTTGTTCAGCTCTGTTAACCATGGCTGCACGATAGTTGGAAAGAAATGCTCCTCCTTGATCAGTAGATGCAGAAGAAGGAATAGTATCAGTCTCAATTGTTCTAACAGGTTCCTTTGGATCCATATCTTGATCAGTAGCTTTTGTTGAAGCTTCAGGAGAAACAAGAAGAACTGATGGTTGGCTTTCAGATGCTTCCTTAGTAGAAATGGAAGGTACAACATTTGTATCAGCAGATTGTACACCTTCAGTAGATTTCTCAGCAAATGAATCCACAATTTCAACAAACTTGGATCTTTTGACTTTTGGAGCATTCATACCACCAGCAATCCTTTTCAATTTAGAAGCTGGTGTAATATGCTTCATAATCTGATTATATAGACTTGTCAAATCAGATTCAGACGACTTGCTTTCGTGACAAACCAGAATTATAGATAGCTGTACTCTGATTGTACACCACATTACTCATATAAGTTTTCTTCTGTGCTTCAGTAGGTGGTCTTTCCCTTTTTGCTTTAGCCTTCTGAGCTGCAATAGCTTTTCTCTTTTCAGCTGCAGCCTTCTTCTTTTGTTGTCCAATGGCCATCATTTGTGCAGCAAAATTAACCCTATCAAAAGCAGCACCCAGAATACTTTGAGAAAGAGTAGGATTTGAAGCAGCTTGCATTGTGTAAGAATCCCACTGCTCATCAGTAAAATGAATTGATTGTTCATCCAATTCTCTTTGCCGATCAGGAGGCAAGTTTGAATTAAACTGAGCTGTAAGCTTTTGAATCAAGGCCTTACTCTTCATCTGATCTTCATAATCTTTCAGCATCCTTGCCTGCTCAGCTCTTTCCTTGTCAGTCAGAAAATCTTGACCAAGTTCTTCCTCATCAATAATTTCTTTCCCTTTGTCAGAAAGAACCACATCAGGAATAATTGTAGATGGCTCATCAGGAGAATCATTATGAGAGATATCAACAATTGGAATTGGTTCATCAGGAGAAATAAGAGTAGATGCATCAGGAGAAACATGTTGAGAGGGATCTTCAACATGAGTAGAAGAAGCATCAACATTAGGATCCAGTATAAAAGTTCTCCCAGCAGCAAATAATGCTGAAGGATCTTCTGAAGATGTAACATAAGGTTGTTCTTGCACTGATGCTACATGACCTTGATCAGAAGCAACATTCACCATTGGTTCATCAGCATTGAGACGATCACCAACAACTGCATTTAGATCCTCATCAACACTTTGCACTGTAGAAGACTCAATGGACACCTTGTTCAAATACTGTCTACTCCTCTTTCTTTTAAACTGAATATACTCCTTTTGTTTTGAAGATTCAATAGCTTTAGGAGAAGAAGCATCAGCCTGTTGAGCCACTTCAGCCAAAAACCCAAGAGGATCCATTTGTCTCTCCTCTTGTTCTTCATCAGAGTCAACCACAAACTTTCTTTTCCTTTTCTGCCCAAGTTGTGCTTCTAACTCCTGAACCTTTCCTTTCAAAACCACAATTTCAGCACCAAGTAAAGATTTGGTATCTGCAAGCTCCTTTCTCAACTCTTCAACTTCTTTATTATTCTTGTTGAGCAATTCATAGACAGTTGTGAGAGTAATAGGGTCCTCAGCTCCACCAGCAGATTGCTCAGTGGTAATGGGAGCATCATTGGGTCTTTCAGGAGAAATAGGCTCAAAAGTAGGAGTACTTTCATTAAAAGGCTCTCTAACAGGACTAGGTGTGGGCAGTCTATTAATCTTAGGGTCTAGAGGTAAAGGTACTTATGTACCAAGAGACTGAAGGGTCTCCTCAACCTCATGAACCAGCTCATCAGGAGCAGCATGAGATGGTGATGGACAAGGACTAGGTGACTGAGGTAAAGGGGAAGGTTGAGGCAGGTCAGCAGAAACATTAGATGCTTCAGCAGTTATGGAGGGGCCCTCATCAGTGGTAACTGATGGATTAGCATCAGCAGCAACACTAGGAGATGATGGATTACCATCATCAGCAGGAAGTGGAGAGGGTGGAGCACCAGCAGCATTACCCTCACCAGCATTATCATTGCCTTGTGGCAACATAGCTGGTAATAGAGGGTGAAATGCTCATTCATAATAAGTTTTCATTGAGACAAACACTTTAGCTCTAAGTGCTCCTATAGGACAAAAGGTTCTTTCTTGGGTTATTATGCCTAAGATAATTTGTAAAAACCTAGGGTACATTAGAAACTTATGCTTTTTCTTTTGAACATTTTCAACCATATTATCAAAAATAAACTTAGAAAAATTACAAGTTAAACCCTTTGAAAGACATACTATACCACAACCCAATTTGGTAGAGAATTGATCCCATCCTCCTGACTTGTTGCTTATGCACTGAAGTAATGTGTGCACCAAAAATCTCCACATGGGGCAAAACTTATTCTTGTGCCACATGTCTGTTGCAGTACTTTGGTAGCCAACATCTCTTAACCCAGCAAGTATCTCTTCAGTGTTGGTGTGATAGACACCACCTTCATCATCCAAACGTAGTTGTGTCCTAATCAATGATTCAGTCACCACATACTCTGCTCCATCAATAGTTGCTACTATCTCTGTGTCAGACCTTTTTGTTGCAGATGCCCAAAATTGCCTAACCAACGATTCATATATCACATTTGGAGAATGTGTCAAAGCATAATGAATCTTGGAACGCTTCAAGAATTCAACCATGGGATCATACTCTTCATGTCCCTTTGCTTTTCCCAGAAAAGCAATTTTGTTGTGATCCTTCTTAAATTGTAGTGCCGCCATTTGAAGAAATTGTGAGAATTGGTTATGAATTGAGTAGATGATAATGGGTTTAAATAGGTTGAAGAGGGAATCAGTTGATTTTGGATGAAGATACGTGAATTAGGTTATAAATAGAAGTTACACAGTCATGGTCAAAAGTATCGCAACAAATCGTTGACCGGATCTGACGCGTAAAATAACTTCTAAAATTCAAAATTTACCCTTCAGCAGAATCAAGGTCAATCTGTTGATGTAGAAGTCAATCAGCAGAATCACCCACTTGGTAAAATATCTTCAGTGAATATCTAGCGTTTTACTGTGTCACCCGTTACGCATTTATTGACACAAACCCTTGACTCCGCTTATAAATTAATCCCATATCACAATTCACACAAATCAATTACCCCCAAATTAACATCAAACCCTGATTTCTCAATAACCCCACAATTACCATCCAAAACCATGTCATCCAAACCAGAAGCCATCGATCTAACCTCCTCCTCTTCATCATCATCATCCAGTGATGGTTGGAGCACTTACTTTCCACCCATTGCTCAACCATGGACACTTCGATTAACCAAGAAACAAGAAAGTAAGAAGAAACATGATATATGGGAACTAAGTAAAGCCCCCAATCCTGCTGAGTCTGATTCTTCTGAAGACTCACATCCCTTGCTTCCTTACCCAGTATCATATAGAGAATTAGTCTCTCCTTTTCTATGTACCTCTAATGAGGAATCTTCAGATGATGAAGATGAACATCCCACCTTTCTTCCTCCTTCCACACCTGAGAGACCCCTATCAAGGCCACGGAAGTCTAACCCTTCACTTCCAAAATCACGAGAAGTGGTGATTGGTCTTCCTGCTCAAGGAGGCAGAGGAGAAGACAAAGGGAAGAGGAAGATGGAGTAGTTGATGATGTGATGTTGCCAGGGACCAAACACATAGGTTCTTGAGCATCTTCATCATCATTTTCATCAATCCATCCTTCCATTTTCATCTTCAACTTCTTCATCGTACTGGGCATGCACATCCACCAGACTTTTGCAATAGTGATGATAGGAATTAGAATTTGTGTAGTTGATTATGTATAGGAATGGTCTTGAATTACTTTTGAAGTTGTTTGTAAGTTGTAACTTGTTTCTTGAATGAATGAACAACTTGAATTTATCTTTGAATGCACAGCTTGTCCTTCTCTTCAGTAGAAACAATGAGAATCGCTTGTACTTCACTTCAGTAGAAACAATGATAATCACTTGTACTTCTCTTCAGTGGAAACAGACCATGTTCCAAATAAACCAAACATGATGGACTTTCTCTTAATATCAACAACTACACATAAATGCATTCTGCAAAACAGACACAAAGTAGCAAACCAAACAAACAAACCAACATACTAAGCAACACATTAGATGGTTAGTCTTAGCAAACAAAAACATAAACAATAAACTATAAAATATACAAGTTTTACAACTACAATCAATCCTCCCCTGAGGCATATGCCTCCCCTGAGGCTTATGCCTCCCCTCAAAATTTGCAGTTAAGGGTTAACCATCCCAATGTGGACAACTAGGTGTTGAAACCTAGGTCCATCAAAAGCTTTGCAGTTAAGGGTTAACCATCTCTTATAAAGTGGTGCCTAATCTCAATATGCTTTGTTCTATTATGAAAAACTGGATTTTTAACAATGCATATGGTACTTTGATTATCAATAAAGATTGTGGTGTTCATGAAATTAAACCCATAATCCAGCAACTGATTTTGTATCCAAAGTACCTGCCCACAACAATTTGCAGCAGCAACATACTCTGCTTCAGTAGATGAGGTAGCAACAATAGTTTGTTTCTTGCATTGCCAAGAAATCAATCTTCTTCCAAGAAATTGGCAACCTCCAGTTGTGGACCTTCTATCCAAATTTGCACCAGCATAGTCACTATCACTATATGCTTCCAACTTGAAAGGAGACTCTTTTGGGTACCAAAGACCTAGATTAGGTTGGCCTTTGAGGTACTTAAAGATCTTTTTGACTGCATTCAAATGGGAAGTGAGTGGAGTAACCTGATGCCTTGAACAAGCACTCACAGCAAATGTAATGTCAGGCCTTGAAGCTGTCAAATACATCAATGAACCAATCATGGATCTGTATAAGTGAACATTCACAGCAGGATCTGGTTCAATGTTGTTCTTTGGTTTAGGAGCTTCATAAGGTATAGTGGCAGTTCTGACACTTTCCATACCAAACTTCTTCAAAATGTCCCTCACATATTTATCTTGACTAATAAATATACCATCTTGTTGCTGCTTAACTTGTATACCCAAAAAGAAAGTAAGCTCCCCCATGGAACTCATCTGAAACTCACCCTTCATCAAATCCTCAAATTCCCTGCACCAAGCTTCATTAGTGGAGCCAAAGATAATGTCATCCACATAAACTTGCACAAGTATAATATCCTTGGAATTCTTCTTTAGGAAGAGTGTTTTGTCAATGGCACCCCTTCTGTATCCATGCTTCAGCAGAAATGCTGAGAGCCTAGCATACCAAGCTCTTGGTGCCTGGTGTAGGCCATAAAGAGCTTTGACAACCTTATAAACATGATTAGGATGATCTGGGTCTTCAAAACCTTTGGGTTGAGTGACATAGACTTCTTCTTCAATCTCACCATATAAGAATGCACTTTTCACATCCATCTGATAAACCATAAAGCCCATATAAGATGCATAGGCCAAGAAAATCCTAATGGCCTCAACTCTAGCAACAGGTGCAAAAACCTCATCATAATCTACCCCTTCTTTTTGCCTGAACCCCTGAGCTACCAACCTTGCTTTGTTTTTGACCACTATACCCCTTGCATCTCTTTTATTCTTCAAAATCCATTTTGTCCCAATTGCATACTTCCCATCTGGTAGAGGAACCAATATCCAAACTTGCCGATTCTTGAATTGTTGCATTTCATCTTGCATTGCTTCAAGCCAACTTGAATCTGCAAGAGCTTGTGGAACACTGGTTGGTTCCATTTGAGAGAGAAAACAAGCAAACAGACAGTGTTGAAAGTCTATGTGATTGTCTCTTTGCTGATTTGAGACATATGAAATAAAAGCAACTTCTCCATACTTAGTCTGTTTCATTGTGCTTCTAGTTCTAACAGGGTCTTGAGGATCACCAATTATATTTTCCTGTGGATGTATAATGTTGATCCTTTTTGTAGCAGTGGGGTTGACATCAATTGTGGTGTCAAGATTGGTCACAGCTGGTTCAAAAACATTGTCATAGGAAGATGAAGTGAAGATGCCAGCTTTGGGTTGGTGATTACCAAGATCTGAAGGACTTGGAAATCGTGTATATGGTTCTCCAAAGTCTGTGGACACACGAGTAGAAATGGGAGTATATGCAGCAGGATTGTTAGTAGATTTGGTGATGTCAGGAGAAACAGGAGAACTGTCAGTAGATCTGTCAGCAGAATCCTGGTTTCCACTGACTGCTTGTGCTGATTGTCTAAGGAGTGCTTCAGCATCTTTTGCAAACTTCTCACCAAGCTTCTCAGCTTCTTGAGTGGCTGCATGCTCTTGCTTCTTGAGTCTAGCAAGATCCTCTGCATAGTGTGACTCATCTTCATTCTTATCAGGAGAATCTTTTGCACAATTACCTGCAAACTGGTTAGGAGGAAATAAAGGTACAACAATGGTTTGTTCATCAAACTCAGACTCATCTTCTGAGTCATCATCCAGTAAACCTGCATTGTTAGAGGGAGATTCTTGTGTACCTGCAGATTGGTTAGCAACAAATCTAGTATAACCCAAATAATCTGTTAAGTAATCCAGGTCAAAATACCAAGCATGACCTTGACCCTGAACATTAGGCTTTTCTTCTAGATATCTCAGGTTAAGAGTCTCCTCTATCCTTTTAGCATTTAGATTATATACCCTATATGCCTTACTATGAGCTGAATATCCCACTATGTACCCCTCATTAGCTTTTCCATCAAATTTCCCAAGTGGATCACTAGTGTTCAAAATGGTTACTTGACATCCAAAAGGTCTGAGGTAATGAATATTAGGAACTTTCCTAGTGAGAAGTTCATAAGGTGTCTTGAAATGAGGTCTAGTGATAGATACCCTGTTCAAAACATAACAAGCAGTACTTACTGCTTCAGTCCAGAACATTGTGGGTAACTTAGAGTCTGCAAGCATTGATCTTGCAGCCTCTATTAAGGTCCTATTCTTTCTTTCAGCAACCCCATTTTGTTGTGGGGTTCTTGGATTACTATAGTCCCTTTTTATCCCTTTAGAGTTACAAAGCTCTATTAAAACAGCATTTTTGAACTCTGTCCCATTATCACACCTTATACCTTTAACCTTTTTATTTAGCTGGTTTTCAACAAGGGTAACAAATTCTTTTAAAATATGAGATGTTTCATCTTTAGTTTTCAAAAAGAATACCCAACAAAACCTGCTATAATCATCAGTGATTACCAAACAGAAGTACTTATGATCAATACTTCTTACTTGAGTTGGACCAAAGAGATCCATATGCAGCAACTGAAGAGGTTCTGAGATAGTGCTCACAGCTGTAATTGCTTTGTATGAGGCTCTGTGTTGCTTCCCTTTGTTGCATGCAACACAATTGTGCTCATTGGTGAAGACTTTGGAAGGAAGTCCTTGAACTAGACCAAGTTTAGAAAGCTTGTTAATGGTCTTGAAATTCACATGAGCCATCCTTCTGTGCCATTTTGTAGATTCATCCAGGGATGCTTTAGCCACCAAACATGTTAGATCACCTTCAGGTTGAACATCATTCATGTTGAATGTGTATAAATTGTTGTTTCTGGGAACTCTCAGCAGAATTGAAGTATCTTCTGGAAGTTTGAAGTCTTTAGAGAGCACAAGACATTCATCCTCAGAGAAGAATACTTTGTTCTTTGTGTCACAAATTTGTGATACTGAGAACAAGTTGAAGTGTTGCAGTTCCTTTACATAATACACATTCTCAAAATCCAATTTTGGTGTTCTAATAGTTCCTTTTCCTGTGATTCTACCATCTCCTCCACCAAAAGTCACATTGCCTCCTCCTTCTATGGGTACAAAATCAATCATCTTTTCTTTATTTCCTGACATGCTCCTGGAACAACCACTATCTACTATGCCAACATCTTTACTCTTAAGAGGATGATCCTACAACAACAAAAAATAAATACAAAATATAAGTACACTTTGGAGACTCAAGTCATCACTGACTTGAGCCTGCCTTGTGGATCATGAGAATTAGGCCATGTAGATGAATAAGATCCACCATTGTTCTTGGACCTTCTGTTATATTTAGGTCCCTTGTTAATCCAAGAACAACCTGCTGAGGGCTTCACAGCAGTATCCCAATATCCCCTGCCCACATACATTGAGTCAAAACATCCAGGCCAATAACCATTCTGAAAATTAGAACTAGTTGGTCTCACATATGGTCTAGCAACAGATCTTTTCCAAACAAATGGAAAACGTGTATCAGCAGAATTGTGTCTGCTGGCTTTACATGTTGCTTGTGGAACATAAGATGGTATGTCATTAACATTTTTCCACATTGGTCTAGGTTTCTTCTGACTAGCACATACACCCATTCTTTGCTCATGAAAATTACAATCCTTAATCAAATGAAATTTACTTCCACAAACAAAACATTTCTTCTTTTTAGAAGATTTATTCAAAGTGAAAGATGTTCCATTAAAAGCATTCAAACCACAAACATTGACAGAATTGTTTTTGACAGAATTAAAAGCATTGTTTTGCAAAGAATTAAATAACAAGTCTTCAGAGGAAACTGTCTTTGAATTTGATTCATCAGCAGCAACTCTAACAGGCTTGTATGGAGACTTGGGTGAAGGCTTGGGTGAGGTCTTGGGAAGGTCTGACTTTTCACTTGAATCACAACTGGTATAGGCAGTAGACCCTTGGTCAGAAGACTTGTCACTGGTAGAACAAGAGACAAAGTCAGCAGAATTAGAATTAGGGTCTGGCAAGTCACTTGACTTTTTGCCATAAAGATGGTGTGATCCATCAAAGTCTACAGTGATGGAGAGGTCAGTGGGCATGTGTTCTCCTCTAATAGGTCCAGGCACAACATGTAATTTACCTTCTTTAACATAATTAGCTAATCCTGCTGGTGTTGTTCTACCAAGGTCATTCCTAGCTTCTAAACCAACATACTTTTTAAAACCCAAACCTATCTCAGAATTTACAGTTTGACTACCATATAGACAACTAGCTAAATTATCACCTGATATTAACCATTTTTTATGTGTAGCTATTTCCTTATCTAGCTTCTCTTTCAGTACTTGGTTTTCAGATTCCAATTTAGCATTTACTTTCTTAGTGTATGTCAACTCATCTTGTGCACATTTTAAATCTCTCTCTAACACTCCTATTTTCTCTTCATAAGTAACCTGATTCTTTTGAAACCAAATTTTTTGTTTTTCTAAAGTTCTTAAACCATTTTTGTAAGCCTCAAGTTCTTTATAACATTCATTATATTTTGGTTTCAATTCATCATAAGATACCTTAAGCTCATTATATTTTACACTACAACCAAAAACACAATTATGAACCTGTGAGATGCCCATAAAGGCAACTTGATCATGATAATCTTCTGTATCACAGCTGGCCAGCAATCCACTCTGATCAGCTTCACCATCACTACGCTCATGAGCCTTCCAGTCAATATGATCATCCAAAGTCACCAAAGCTTTGGAAGATCCAACTTTGGAAGTTCCAACCTCCCTTTGATTCTGCTGATAGGTAGAATACCTAACCTCATCAGTAGTCTTCCTATCCTTGCACTCTCTTGAGAAGTGACCCATCTGTCCACAAGTATAGCACTTGATCTTTCTTCTGTCAAACCTAGCTGGATCTCTTCCATTGAAACCAAACTTTCTCCCAGACTTGTTCTCAAACCTCTTGATGTTCAATGAGAGCATAGCCACATGCCACTTCAAGTTCATCTCTTCCATATCCAGTGGATCCACCTGTTCAAAGTCCTCATAAGCTAGTTGTTGCTGATTTTCATAGTCAGCAACAAAGGAGTGAAGTACATCTTCCAATACACTACTGGACAGTGGTTGAGTATTTGATTTAGTGGTGGTGTATGAAGATGAAGCTGAGGAAATTGGGCTTGAAGTATGAGTCATCATATTGGAGGTGGAGCTTACAAAAGCTGAGTAAGTGGGAGTGGAAGAACGAATGGGACTTCTGACATCTGGCTCAAGAGTTTTAAGCTTGTTGTACAGATCATCAAAAGACATCATATCCGCTCCACCCTTAGCTTTGAGTGCAATGCTTACTTGCAGCCAAGATGGAGGTAAGGATCTCAAGAACTTTGCATTGCAATCTTCATTGTCTGGCCTGGCCTGCAACTGATTCAATTGACTCAAGATCCTGTGGAATCTGTCATATCCCTTGTGGATACCTTCTTCCTCTGTGACTTGAAATTCTTGAAATTGCTGCTTGAGCATTGATTTCCTCATCCTTCTTGACTCCTCATTCCCACCAAACCTAGCTTTGATGGCCATCCAGATATCCTTTGCATCGTGCATGAAGTGAAAGTCACCCATGTGATCATCTGGTATAGCCTGAAGGAGAATAGTTCTGGCTTTATTTTCCCTCTGCACAGCTAGAATTTCTTCAGCAGTTTTAGGATCAACGTGGCACATTCTTCCTTCCTGATCAACTGCAGTCTTCTTCAGACTATTACCCTTAAGGATAACCTTCCAAAGATTGTAGTCAACATTAGTGATCCAATTCTGCATCTTCATAACCCATACTTCATACTCTTCCTTCTTTAGGTATAGGAATTTTGCATTGCTGTTAGTGAGATTGAGTTGTTGTAAGGATGTGGTGTTTTGATTTTGTGTAACTTCTGATTCAGAGTCTGATTCAGGCATTGTTTTTGGTTGTTTTGGTTAAGAAGGTGTAAAAAGATGATGTTCTTAGTATCACAGAGACTCTCCCGAGACTCTGATACCACTTGTAGAAAATTAAAACCTTGATAGATCTTTGAGCACTCGTGAATCGTTAGGAATGTTTATGTAATCACAAACACACTAATAGAAAGTCTTTAATACTTGTATTATAAAGCGGAAACAAACACAAGTAAGAACACAGAATACTAAGAACGCTTTGATCCTCTATGGATCTTTTATAAAAACTAAAACTTGTTTTTCAACTCGTACATAGAACATAATAATTTGTTCCTTTTATAGACAAGGAACCCTAAACCTAAACCGTTTCACAAGAAACGTGTATTCTATAAACTATAGAAGATATGAATTATAATATCCTAATAAAGCTCATGCATATCCTAACTGAATTACAAAATACGCGGTTTATTTATATCCGCAGAAACATAATATGCAGAAACTATACTTTCGCAGAAACACTTCTTCAGCAGAATCTAGCTCTTCAGCAGATTCCCTCAGCAGTATTCTTCAGCAGAATTCTCTCTTAGTAGAATTCCCAACAAGGCCCATTCGACACACGGGAGAGCTCAGTGTTGGGGATCCTCAGAAAGCGAGACATAGATACAACTGCCAAATAACAAAAAAGAGGTAAAATTTTGTAAGATAAACCAAAAACGAACGAAGTATAACTGACGAAGCAATAATTCAACAATGATGAGTTACCATTCCCATCCTTATCCTTGAAAATCGGGCGATGCTCCGGATGCCTCCAAACTTTAGTCAAACCAGCCTCAAACAAAAGAGCTGGATGGATAACCTGAATGTCAACCACATGTTCGGTCAAAGCATCCACATGACCAGGCTCATAACCAAACGGAGGGGTGGACTTCGAAATACTTGAATCATTATGCCTCCATGGCATGGGGTCCGGAATGGCACGGCGGTCAATGAGGAAGAACCTGTCCTTCCAATGCTTCATACTTGAACAAGTCTCGTTAAAAATCCTATTTTGCCCCTGCCTACCAGTTCGGCGGGCAAAAGAAAACCAATGTCCTTGCTTCTGAAGGACATAGAACAAACGGAAAAATGATAGGTAAGGGGAAAGCCCAGACTCCGGCAATACAGCTCAAAAAGTGTGACCTTCGACAAGCCGATGGGGACCGGCTGAGATAGATGCACTCGGAAGTAATAAATCACTTGGAGAAGGAAAGTTGAAAACGGAACCCTGACACCAGAAAATTCCAAGTACGCCTCATATATGCCGATGGCATTCTGGGGAAGGCGATTCATTGTCATTCCGGGAGGAGGCAATCGTGGGTTCAAATCCGAGGGAATACCATAAGTCCTAGCGGCAGTCCTGACTTGTCCCTCCGTCATAACGGAAGGAATGGTATGCATGTCAAACTTGGGAATGGTGTCCGATGAGGTGGAACCGGAAGCAACTTCTTCTTGTGATGCAGATGACATGATGATTGGACGGAAGAGATGGCAACTTAACAATGAAGAATGCAAAGAAAGTCGGAGAGACGCACCTGATTTGACGACGGAAGGATAACTGCTGGAGATGTAGAGAGATGTAAAAAGTAAAACGGTAAAAATGATAATGAGAACCCTTATATATAGGGCAAAGCAGTGAATAGTGAAACGTCGCGTCGTGTTAGACGGGCAAATCTCAGCCTTCCACGCACACACCTATCGACACGTGGCCACATCTCATGCATCACGGTAAACTAGGTTGACTCACCACAGATGATGGGCCTGGGCCTGCCAAATCCTCGTTAGCCCAACCCCACGCAAACTGGCCCGAACCATTATAATAATCAAGATAAAAAAGAAGTGGCGCTTTTGTTGAGCGGTAAGATCACGGAGGGTATCGATTCTTCCGGAACCATTAAGTGTCATATCACAACTTGAGAAGTTGTAACATGACACTGGGGGCGACATGATTGTGTATATAGCCGGACGATATCTTAATGCTCCGGACGAACGATGTCCGGAGGACCCATGACCGGAGGGACCAGACAAGCGCCGCGGTCAAGCCCGATTTCGCGGATCTATGTCTGCCACGTGGAAACCTCAGCCGACATCCTAGTATAGGAGCATGTTAGCGCGC
The DNA here is from genome assembly GCA_014162995.1 of Artemisia annua. Taxonomy (NCBI): domain Eukaryota; kingdom Viridiplantae; phylum Streptophyta; class Magnoliopsida; order Asterales; family Asteraceae; genus Artemisia; species Artemisia annua. The sequence continues at coordinate 89,765 of LBNU01005854.1, read as the reverse complement.
CACACCCTACATGTCAGGAACAGTCACCTACTCGTACTATACATTGTTCCGAACAGTAATCAGGTACAGTTTGAGGTAGTATAAATACTTCTCATTTACTCACTTATGTTATTAGCATTTACTGCATACTTACACACACATCTATTACCACCAACCCAATACTTACTCTCACACCGGAGCTTGGTCCTGGGATAACACCCGGGGCGAGGCTAACGCGTTTACTGTGATCCGCAGGTTCTACTACCGACAAGTCATCATCCGGAGGACTTCCAAAGGACCTTCGCAAGGTGACAGAATTTTACTCAAGCAGTCGGATTTTGACGAATACAGCCACGAGTTGATTGATGCATGAATCCAAAAGAAAGGAAAGGAACATGAAGTGAAACATAAACCATGGTCCTTTCATAGTCCTTTCAACACATCACACAATCTGACTTTTTCAGAAAAAATAAGTGTTAATTTTTCACTCTATTTATCATTTCAGAAAAACGATAGTAATGTTTAGTTATCCCACCTTATTAATTTTGTTAAAATATAATAGTGTTTTTTAAGCTTATGTGTAAATCATCATATACCATGTTCTTTGCGAGTAAAGTCAAACCATGAATGATTCTTCCATGAATTAGTGTTTAACACCAATTGTTTATGATTATCGAATGAATTTCTATACATTTAATTTATAAATTTATGCTTTATGAATTACTCCCTCCGTCCCATATTAAGTGTCCACAATGAAATCTTTGGATGTCCCAAACTAAATGTCCACTTGTACCTTTCAACCAATAAGATTAGACTTTAGTGGGTAATAATAATATTTGATTGGTGAAGAGTTTAGTTGGTAGAATCTCCTAAAACTTTGTGCATTATAAAAGTGGACACTTAATATGGGACGGAGGAAGTAATAGTTACGTAACAATTCTTATAAAAATTTCGCTCGTGTCTTTATCTTTAAAAGGGTATATATGTAAATATTATATCTCTTATTTTTTCTTTTTCATATAAAAAAATCAAGTAGCAACTTTCGTTATCATCTCTTCCTTTCCTTTACCTTACTTTACCACACCCTTCATCTTCTTAAAAAAAAAACAACTTGAGAACACACCAAGATGACATGTAAGGTGGTGTTTGTTTTTCAAGAGGCTTTGAATTTAAATTTGAATCTGAAGCGTAAATGTCTGAATCTGACCGCATCTGAACGAGGAAAAAAAAACTCATGTTTGAACCGCACATTTGTTTGCTTGTACTAATTTTTTTTTGGCTATTTTTCTGTCAACAAGAGGCATTAAGACACCCCTCTCAAGTTTAGACCATTAAGATCTTACTGCTTCTAACCGCGTCTAAAAGGGAAAAAAAAACAAACGGTCTGAACGGCCAAAATGTCTAACCGCGTCTGAACGGTTCAGATTCAGAGGCTGTTAAGAGTCTTTTTTTAAAAAACAAAGTGTTAAGACTCTCCATCTTATATTATAAGTCACTTTTAATTTGCATAAAGTTAAAAAAAATTATTACAAAATACTCTATCCACTAATCAAATAAAATCTCTCTCAACTACAATTTATTTCGATAAGTGAGATTTGTAAATGGACAAGTATTATAAAACAACTAAAAAATATTATAATTTTCAAACAGAGTAACTTTTTTGTTGTTAGATCAGATGTCCGGTGAATAGATGGTGTCATATAAGTCACCACTTCCGTCCCCGATGATAAGTAAAAAAAGTTTCATGTCAACAAATTTAATCCTCAAATGCAGATTTAATTAAGGGTTTTTTTAACTTGTGCCATTGTGACACAAGTTTAAATCATTAAATGAACACATTTGCTTCCTTAAATAATTTTATTTTCATATAAAATAGTGATAAGTTTGGTAAACATGTAAATATAGTAATTTTAGTTTGTTGAATTGTTAAAAGCTTGTGTAACCATACACAAGTTATAAAACCCTTCAATTAAACTAAACTATTTTTTAAAATCTTTTATATAATAAAACAAAACCCCTATTGGGAATTTTTCATTTCAAAAAAATTGGAACCATACCTTATTTAGTAATAATTTTATTTAAAAAAAAAGATTATTTTCTTATTAAGTAACATTTTATATTTATCCATAACACAAGTAGAAGATAAATACAAAAAATATAGATAAGATGTTAAAAAAAAGATTATTTTCTTATTAGGTAACATTTTATATTTAGGGCAAATTATAAAAAAAAGTATTATACTTGCCAATGTTTCATCTTCTGAGTAGCAAACAAAAATTTTTCATTTTCAGGGCAATAAACTTGTCTTTTTTTTATCTTCAGGGTAATATGTGACTTGCTCAACCGGTACCAAGTTCGACCACCACCCAGAAGATGAATAGTTGGCTAGTATAATATTTTTTTTTTATAATTTGCCCTACCCATCACCACCCACTCCGACCACCACTGCCGCTCCGGCCACCTCAACCCACCACCCACTTTCTCCTTCCTCTCTCTTCCTCCTTCCTCACCATTCGTCGCTGTTATTTCTACCGGAAACCACCACCACCATCACAACAGCCGCCGTTATTTCTACCTGAAACCACCACCACTGCCACAATAACAGCCGTTATTTACTTCCCATCATGTAAATAACACGAAGTAACCGTATTCCAACACCCCACATCTCTCTCAGGCATTTCATCAAAAACCTGTTTGGCGATGAGTTTGAAACTCACGGCACCACTGTTTTTACGACCAAAAACTACCACAACAACAACAACGATACCAAACAATTATTTATTACATTTTTATTAGTTTTTATTCGTTATTAACTCCAATACCCCCGAAAGTACACAGATTATCCACCTTGGATCTTCGGTATCAACAAAAAAGAGAGACACAGAGAGAGAGAGAGAGATGTTTTCGGCAAGTTTTTTTCGGTTTTTTGGTCCGGTCCGATCCAATTAGGCAAGATTTTGGCAAGCTTTTTCGGTTTTTTGTCGGTCCGGAGCAGACCAGACCTGACCGGACCGAGGACCGAATTAATAAAAAATCCCAGACCGAGACCGGACCGTTGGTCCTTCGGTAGGTCCGTTTTTTGGTTGGTCCGGTCGGTTTTGTCGGTCGGTCCGGTCCAAATGGTCGGAATGCTCACCCTTAATATAAACTAAGGATTTACCGGTAGGGCAAATTATAAAAAAAAAGTATTATACTTGCCACCTATTCATCTTCTGGGTGGTGGTGGAATATCTACCGGTTTAGCAAGTCAATATTACCCTGAAGATAAAAAAANACCCCAGAAGAACAATACTACACGTCCCAAAACGTACGTAACTCAAAATTATATTTCCAAACCCCTAATGCAAAAATATTCACACAATCATGGCATCCACTAGACCCAACCCAACGTGTTAAAGGAGTTGTATTCATGACACATGGATATACAGCCGACACGAGCTGGTCGTTCCAAAACATATGTATAGCGTATGCTAAGTGGGGATACGCGGTCTATGCAGCTGATCTTATTGGTCATGGTAGGTCAGATGGACTTCGTGGATACATAGGTGACATGGATAAGGCTGCTGCCACTTCTTTGTCGTATTTTGTTAGTGTGAGAAAAAGTGAAGAGTATCGTGATCTTCCTGCGTTTCTTTTGGGCGAGTCCATGGGTGCTTTGATTACTATGCTTATGTATTTTCAGTCCGAGAGTGGTATGTGGTCTGGTTTGATATTTTTGTCACCGCTTTTTGTTATACCTGAAGCTATGATTCCCTCTAAGGTAAATTGTTCAAAGGATAAGTTACCATATTTTGCGTTTTTAGTCAAACTTGCAGTACTTGCTGTTTAGTTGAAAAAAGATTAGGGAGTTCGGAAATTTTTAGTAATGAACATGGGTTAAAAAAAAATATTGCTAGCAAAAGGAGCCAAAATCGAATGTATTTATTTTAGTTTGCTTGGGGTTGTATGATAAGAATGAAAAACTATCATGACATTTATAAGTAGTACTAGTAGCGAAAATGAAAATATGTTGTTTTCTACTTCTGTTGCCTAAGTATATATATAGTTTCATCAAATTATATAAATGTGCTAGGTAGAATGGTAAGCGCGTTATTACATTTTTTATAATTGATTTTGAATCTAAGCTTCAATAAATGTTTGAATGTTATATCTATGATCCAATTATAACCGTTATGTTTTTCTTTTCTCAATTGAAGCTACATTTAACCATGTACGGACTATTATTTGGACTGGCTGATACGTGGGCTGTGATGCCGAATTCTGTTAAGGTGACGAATGCAGTAAGGGACGTCGAGAAGTTAAAGATACTTGCGGTTAACCCAAATCGATATGCGGGAAAGCCAAGGGTGGGAACAATGAGAGAAGTGGCGAGAGTGACAAATTATGTGCAAAATAACTTTGAGAAAGTTACGGTGCCATTTTTTACAGCCCATGGGACGGGGGATGGGTTAGCGAGTCATAGTGGATCTGAGATGTTGTATGAGAAAGCTGTGACTGCAAAAGAGGACAAGAGGTTGAAGTTGTATGAAGGATATTACCACTCGATGATTAATGGGGAACGCGATGAAGATGCTAATCTTGTGTTAGCGGATATGAAAGCTTGGATTGACGAACAAGTTCAAAAGTATGGTCCTAAATATGTCGACAACTGACAAATTCGTCAAGTTCTTGATATTTGGATAAAGGAGACTACGTATGGTCTTTCAAAAACGAGCAAACCATTCATTATCTATTTCTAATAATATTCGTTAAGTGTTTATAAAGAAGATTAATCGGGAATAGAACATTATTTGGTTGTAAACTATTCTTGATTTATGATGTGTACTCTAGTTATGTTCTTCAATTCAGAATAATATAAAACCGTTGGGTTTGAATATCATACTATATAAAGATCAAATGTTGTGTAGTTGAGATCATGTAAGTCACGTCTGAAGATACACTATGTTATAGGACATGATTGAGTTATTTATGAATATGTACGAAAACTTTGTGTTAAAATCTTTTTCCGCTGTATGCAAGTTGCGTGAACTCTTGAAGCATCTAAATTCCACAAATATGGGTGTAACAATTGACATAAATATGGATAAGAATGAGGGTCAAGACTCAACCCAACCTAACAGTTGACAATTCTCAAGTTTAATGATCTAAAAGGTCCTACCATGTTTATTTATTTATTCATGTTCAATTCTTTGGATTGCTGATATCGATGGTAAATAAATTCCAATCAAGGGTTTGTGTAGAGAGAAAATGAGGAATATGGGTGTTTGTTTAAGCTTATACGTGGCTTATAAGTTTATTGGGGCTTATATTTCACAAGCTTTAATTTTATGGCTTATATTAAGACTTATACGCTTATACAAGTATATTAAATTATAAAAGCTTATATAAGCGACAAATCTCAAAATAAGCCAAAAAATTAGGAATTATTATAAGCCGAACGAACATACAAGCTCATAAGCCCACATATAAGCATAAACAAACAACCCTTTAGAAAAACGAAGCTATCACCCAACCGACTTTTTTTTACGAGTTTGAATGTTGGCTCAAGATCATTGTGTCACGAGCGAAATTCAGAAAGGTCATGTTCTGTTTGAAAGCTTGTTGAATGCGAGAGTTCCTAATTTATCATGTTTGTCTTATTGGGGTACCCTAATAGTAAAGGTGTAGTATGTGCCACGAGTAGAAGACTCGATATGTAATCACACTGGTAGGGAGTTAGAGCCGCTCCCCTGATGAGTCCAAGGCAGGACGAAATCAGTGAACCTTTATTATACGCGGGGCGGATGGTTGTCTTTATAGGGTTAAGGACGCCACGCGTGGTCGAAGAAATGACTCCGTGACAAGTGGTAATCCAGCCAAGTCAGACTGAGGATACTAAAGCAGAGTCGCTCATATCGCTCTCCCAAAGTTCCTAAAAGTGTTGGTTGTACAATGGTGGCGGGAGAGGTTTCTCGGGATGTTGTTGAGGATAAAATGATGTCGTGTTGAGTATACAATATCAGAGATAAAAGCCAGAGATAGTAATGGACTAATCCAAATGGGGATGACAGTCAATGCATGATGGATCTTAAGTAACTAGAAAAAATAATGGACAAATCCAATAAGGAAGGTAGTCGTTGCACTATGGGACCCAAAGAGTCGAAAGTCGAATGTCCATCTAAGCCACGATGCCGAATAAAGCCAAATCATTTGAGAACCGTTGTTCATTGAGGCGAATTACCATACATGAGTTCGTGCATGAATTGGTAGCGGAAGAATGTCGCGAGCCAAATTTTGAAGGGTCAGGTTCTGGTTGGAAGCGTGTTGAATGCGAGGGTTCAGGGTTTATCCTGTTTGTCTTATTGGATTACCTCAATAATAAAAGTGTAATATGTGCCACGAGTAAAGAAATTGATATGTCACCACACTGGTATGGAGTTGGGGCCACTCCGCTGATGAGTCCAAGGCAGGACAAAACCACTGATCCTTTATTTATACACGAGACAGATGGCTAGTCTTTATCGGGTTAAGGACGCTATGTGGGGTTGAAGGAATGACTTTTTAACAAGTGGTATCTGAGCCAAGTCAGACTGACGTGGACCAAGCCATATCGAGCAAAGTCGCTCATGTTGCTTTCCCAAAGTTCTTGAAAGTGTTAGCTGAGCAAAGGTGGCGGGAAAGGTCTCCACATGATGTTGTAGACTGTAGAGAATAACATGATGTCATGTTGAATACACGATGCCACATTTTCATGTTAAATACACGATGCCACATTTAATGGAAGCTATAGAGAGTAATGGACTAATCCAAATGAGGATGACAGTCGCTGCATGCAGGATCTTAATTTCCCAGAAAGAGTAATGGACTAATCCAAGAAGGAAGGTACCTGAAACATACAAGGACCCAAAGAGTCAAAATTCGAATGTCCCATTAAGCCACGAAGCTAGAGAAAAGCCAAATCATTTAAAGGATGCCGCTCGTTGAGGCGAATAACCATGCACGAGGTCGTGCTTGAACTTGTAGTGAGAGAATGTCACGAGTCAAATTCCGAATGTTGGGTTCTGCTTAGAAGCGTGTTGAATGCAAGGGTTTTTAGTTTATCTTGTTGGTCTTGTTAAAGTACCCCCAACGGTATAGGCTTAGTATGTGCCACGAGTAGATGACTCGATATGGCACCACATTGGTAGGGAGTTGAGACCGCTCCCCTGATGAGTCCAACGCAAAATGAAACCAGTGAACTTCTATTATATGTGAGAGAAATAGTTGGTCTTTATTGGGTTAAAGACGCCACGCGGGGTCGAAGGAATGGCTCTGTGACAATTGGGTGACATGACACCGACCATCGCACCGAGGGCGATGCACAATTAAGGATGCCATTATTGGCCTGCTCTATGGTGAGAGGAGCTGAAGTTTTGATTTTTTTTTTTTTCTATTTTTCTATTAAAAATATTTTTGTTTATTTTTGTATTAGTGGGATGTGTATGTGTTTGGTGTTTAATGTGTGTCTGGAAGTGTATGTCGTGAGGTTAAAGAAGGTACAACTCGCTTTTATTTATTTATTTATTTATTTTTATTGAATTTGATAAAAGATAACGTTACATTTTAGTCCTTGAAGATATAATTGATCAGATTTAGTTTTGTGTTATATTATCTAGTGTTAAGATCAAATAAGAAGATAACTAAAATAAGAAGGATTAGAAGTAACTATAACCACACATTTTAGATGCACTTATAAAAATGAATGCAAAAATATCTCTTCCTTTAATTTTCCCTCAACTATTACAACATTTTTTCTCTTTCATTCAATTTTTTCGTATATCTTTATCATTTAAACATACTCTCAAACCATACACACCCACATACACAACTAATAAAATACGCTATCTTTCTCCAAATTAAATTTTCTCTCTCCTCAACACTCACGGGACTAGAGTGTCGCTCAGATATTTTTTAGGTTTTCTCACAAAGTGTGGTGGGGTTGTTTGCTTTTTCCCGCTGATATGACATAGATTCCCTATGCTTTCCCGCTCCACACCTCATAGTCTAATTCATTTAGTTGCTTTACAAATATTTTCTAAATAGAACATTGTTACATTCTCTTACATATTTTGTTCATTTGTACTCTTTTTCATACAAAAGTCTCACATATGTTTTTCATTTAATACCTCGTTTCATTTAAACCGTCAAATTTTCAATTGTCATATTGTATATTAAGAGGAAAAGTAGTAATGTCAAGTAAAAATAGATATAATTTCTCTTTATGAGTAACAAAATTGTTGTGATTTTGTCATTCAACTTGATATCAAACCGGGTATGATCTTAAGACTTAATCGACTAACATGAGATGCATCTGTGACACTTCGTCAAAATTATTCACCTCCTCTCTCAAAACCTAGTTGTTGAATATCAAAAGCAGTTGATATCATCTAGAGAAAAATATAACCACTGAGGCATTGGTTCAGTGGGTGTGGCTTTCATTATTGAGTCAATAAACTCGGGTTCGAATCTCATCCCTGACACTTTGCTCCAAGAAGATAGGTATCCACCTTCACAAAACCTATGGGCTCACTGAAGATATTTTGTGGATAAGAGCTCAAGAGTTCGAGAGTCTCAGCTCACTCCAGTTGGTACCCAATAGGCCAGGAGAGTTGCCATGAGCTATTCCTTATGGTGGATAATGCCTGGTACCGAAAGGCACCCTGAGTCAGGGTATCCTCGTCAATCTACACATTTTTTTTTTGTCGATCTAGAGAAAAATATAAATTTAGGACAAAGGTCATGTTTGGCAACACCTTTTTGGAAGCGTTTAAGAGCGGTAAGCGACAAGCGTTCCAGTCTTAACGCTTGTTTGGCAACACTGCTGCTATCGTTTAACATCACCTCAAAAGCTTGCAATCTTAATGCTTCTTAAAGAAGCTTTCCAATATACCGCTAGCGTTTTACTTTTAATATTACTAATTTACCCGTAAAAAAATAACATTCATTCATAAGTATATGCCCTTTTACGTAATTTTACATTTTATAATTACAACTACAGCTACGTTACCAAACACGTTTTTTAAACAAGCAACTAATGCTTACTGCTACAGCTTACTGCTTATTGCTACCTGTTGCCAAACATAGCCAAAATTATACAAATAATGTTCTGACAATCAACCGTATGTAGTTAATTATCGCTTTTCAATGCTATTCCCTTCGTTATCAATTTATACACAAAACCCAAAATAAGACAATGAAGTTTTCCCTTTCTAAATTCATATCCATCCGTTACCGGTTTGGTCATCCTTATCATGGTTGTCTGTAGTTAAAGCAACCGAATAAATAATTTCTTAAAAAATATCAAACTTTATAAAAGTACTAAGAAAGAAGACAAAGGAAACCNGAATCGCACCTGCCTCAAAGGCAGGCCCTCATCCACCACTGGCCAGATTTACGTTGTTTTAACCGGGCCCGTGCTGAGGACAGTGGAGAATCACTGGCGTCCTCCCAGAAACCGGACCGCTTCCACACAAGTTACCTTGCAGTAGTAACTGCTTGATTTACTTCACATGTACGAATAATCATTCGTTTAAAAAAATCATCCACTTGTTATAGCTAAACCATTTAATTAGTATAAAAAATTTTTAGAAAAAAATAGTATAAGAACATATCTTACTCCCATTGACAACAACGTGCCTACTACTTTGAGTAAAATTATAGCAATCCATCCTCCACGGATTCGACCTCCGTATCATGGAACTACCACCACCGCCACCGTTCTTCTGGGGCGAAACCCCAGAAGAAGAATACTACGCCTCGCAAGGCGTACGTAACTCAAAACTATACTTCGAAACCCCTAACGGGAAAATATTCACTCAATCATGGCATCCACTAGACCCAAACCAACCCATTAAAGCCACGGTCTTCATGACACATGGCTACACAAACGACACGAGCTGGTCGTTTCAAAAGATATGCATCGCGTACGCCAAATGGGGGTACGCGGTCTATGCGGCCGATCTCATTGGTCACGGCCGCTCAGATGGACTTCATGGATATATAGGTGATATGGAAAAGGCTGCTGCCACGTCTTTATCGTACTTTGTTAGTGTTCGCCAGAGCGAACACTATAGTACCCTCCCAGCTTTCCTTTTTGGGGAGTCGATGGGAGGGTTGATCACTATGCTTATGTACTTTCAGTCGGATCCTGACATGTGGACTGGTTTGATCTTTTCGGCTCCGCTATTTGTTATACCTGAAGCCATGATTCCATCAAAGGTAATTTTATTTATTTTTGTTTATATATTTTCTGAAGCTACCAGAAAACTAGCTAGGAAGGATCAATCAGATGTGTCACTATATTTGATTATAGTGTCTCTTTAATGATTTATGGGTTATATCGACACATTNTTATATCTACCATGTAAAAACAGCAGCTTAATTTACTTCACACGTACGAATAATCATTCGTTTAAAAAAATAATCCACTTGTTATAGCTAAACCATTTAATTAGTATAAAAATTTTTTAGAAAAAAATAGTATAAGAACATATCTTACTCCCATTGACAACAACGTGCCTACTACTTTGAGTAAAAAATTATAGCAAATCCATCGTCCACAGATTCAACCTCCGTAACATGGCAGAACCACCACCACCGTTCTTCTGGGGCGAAACGAGAGAAGAAGAATACTACGCCTCACAAGGCGTACGTAACTCAAAACTATACTTCGAAACCCCTAACGGGAAAATATTCACTCAATCATGGCATCCACTAGACCCAAACCAACCCATTAAAGCCACGGTCTTCATGACACATGGCTACACAAACGACACGAGCTGGTCGTTCCAAAAGATATGCATCGCGTACGCCAAATGGGGGTACGCGGTCTATGCGGCCGATCTCATTGGTCACGGCCGCTCAGATGGACTTCGTGGATATATAGGTGATATGGAAAAGGCTGCTGCCACGTCTTTATCGTACTTTGTTAGTGTTCGCCAGAGCGAACACTATAGTACCCTCCCAGCTTTCCTTTTTGGGGAGTCGATGGGAGGGTTGATCACTATGCTTATGTACTTTCAGTCGGATCCTGACATGTGGACTGGTTTGATCTTTTCGGCTCCGCTATTTGTTATACCTGAAGCCATGATTCCATCAAAGGTAATTTTATTTATTTTTGTTCATATATTTTCTGAAGCTACAAGAAAACTAGGAAGGTTATGGTGTCACTATATTTGATTATAGCTCTTTAATGATTTCGGGTTATATCGACACATTTTATGAAAGAAATCAGTAGATCTGTATTTTTCATATGAGATGTGATTTCCACATTCTAATTTAGAGTGCCTTGATCGATATTTATATCTACACATTATTTTTACACATTTTTACTCTGTGAAGGTATAAATGTTAAAGACAATCTAAATTAGAGTGCGACAATCAATTTAGAGAGTGTTCAAATCACCTCTCAATTTCATATTTACGAGTCACTATATATGGGTCTTTGTCATATTTATGAGTCACTATATATACAGGTCTTTGCCACAGACACTTCTATTCAAATTTCCAACACATGTATGGTTTTGTGATTGTTGTTTAACATATAGTGACATTTGTCGACCTTAGTGACAATTTTTTTTTTTACTTTTAGTGAATCTGTGTTTCTGCTTGTCACTAATTGCAGTTTTTTGTCAAAAAAATGTACTCGTAATTCTTACTTCTTAGTGCAATGACACATAAACGATTAATATCAACTCTAGAATTATATCATGAGATTTCATAACATCAGATTTTCCATAGTACATAATTTGAATATCTATGAGTTAATTACAACTTTGTTGGTTTTTTGTAATGAAGCTACATTTGACAATGTACGGGCTACTATTCGGACTAGCAGACACATGGGCAGCAATGCCCGAGCCTCGGAGGCCAACAATGGGCGGAAGAGATGTCCAAAAACTAAAGGTAAAAGCAATGAATCCTAAACGATACTCTGGAAAGCCAAGGGTTGGGACGATGAGAGAGGTTGCGAAGTGGACAAATTACGTGCAACAAAACTTTGACAAGGTTAAGGTGCCCTTTTTAATAGCACACGGGACTGCAGACCCTATGGCATGTCCTAGTGGGTCGGAAATGCTGTATGAGAAGGCTTCGACTGCGAAGGAGGACAAGTGTTTGAAGCAGTATGAAGGCATGTCTCACTTGTTGATCACTGGTGAATCGGATGAGGCAGCTGAAGTTGTGTTAGCGGATATGAAAGGTTGGATTGATGAGATGTCGAAAAAGTTTAGTCCTAAATCAACCGATATAACTGATGAGAGTGAGAATTGAGAATCGTTTTCCGCTGTGATGTTATAATTTGCTACATGTTTATTAGGATGAAGTTTAAATCTGTCAAAAGTTAACGTTGTGTTTTATATATGTGTGTACCCTAGTAACTATGTAAGAGCTGGACTGATGGAGCTTGAGCTGAGTTTGAGTTCTAGTAACATGATAAAAGTTTGAGCTTAATTAAGCTTGATACTGCCTAATAAGTTTGTGTTCGACTCATATATCTTTTGGTTGTGGTGGTCATGCTCGACCTCAATTCGTTGGATGTCTTTAGCTCTAGAGAAATGGCGTGTTAGCCTCAAGACAGTCTGCATAGCCGCTTCTACTTGGAGCATCTCCAATGGTATAAACTTGCTTATTTATTCATATAAACCTACAATGTTTATATAAGTATCCCATTCACTTATCTTTTAAATATTTTCGTGTTAAAATGCAAATTGTACCTATATTATTTTCTATTTCCTTAGTCTATACATACAAACCATGCTCTATGAACTTTTCTAAACTTTGTCATGCAATGTTAAGCGAATGTTACAAACACCTAGAGGTGGCCAAGTGAACCGGTTCCTGAACCGGAGCCGAAAAATAATCTGGAACTGAATCCGGTCAACACCGGTTCCGTCTAGATCCGGTCCCGGTTCCAAGAATATCCGGCGAATCCACACCGGATCCATAATTCTGCAGCTCGAACCGGTTCAGAACCGGATAATTCCACACCGGTTCGAGATCCGGTTCTTGGGAACCGGTTCCGAACCGGATCCACGGCCATATCCTGTTTTCCTGCATTTCTTTCACGGTAGGCTATGTTACCCTTTTTTTGTGACGTTGGGGCTTTAATAGCCGTTTAGAAACGGCAACAAACATAAATAAACACCAAATTGACCTCCTAAACATTCCTATAAATACCATTGATGATTTTGGTTGAATCACAACAATCAAATTCAAGAAAAACACTCAAATATTGCTCACAAACTTGATCAAAAATGCCTAGAAGAAACCAAGCTTCTCAATCTCAACCAACATCATCAAATAATGCCGCTTCTCAAGCTCAAGGTTCTACAAACCAACCGTATGAAGTTTCGATTGAAAAAACAACCCGAAACCAAGAAATTTGGTGTCATTTCGACTTGTTTAAGTTTTCGGATGGTTCAAAAAAAGGCTCGTTGTAAGGCTTGAACACTTATATCAATGCCGATGGGAACTCTACGTTGAAGAAGCACACGAATAATCATTGTAAAGCAACAAATGGGGTTTCGGGGTCGGAACAAAGTGTTATGGACGAGATGGGAGTATTTTTGTATATCACGAGAAGGCGCTTCGTCAAGATTTAGCTCACTTTGTGATTCAAGAGGGTTTGCCGTTCAACCACTTCGACAACCCTCGGTTAACGAGGTTGATTCAACAAAGGCTTCAACCACGATACAATCATGTAAGTCGTCAAACTCTTAAACGTGATTGTATTAATTCTTGGGTAAAGGTTAAAAAGGAATTAATACTTGGTTTTGATGCTTTAAAAACTAGTGTAAACTTAACAACCGATGTTTGGTCGGCGGGTCATGGTTTGCCGGGTTCATACATTTGTGTTACCGCGCATTGTATTAATCCTCTTACTTGGCAAATGATGAAACGTGTGATTGCTTTTGAAAACTTTGAATATCCGCACACGGGTGAAAATTTAAGTTTAATGTTGAGATATGTTATGAAAACGTTTAAAATAGAAGATAAGGTTTTTTCAATATCATTCGATAACGCTTCTTATAATACAAATGCGGTAGGATTATTAAAACTAAAATACCGACCACTTCTTGATGGCATTTTTTTATCATAGTCGATGTGTTGCACACATCATTAACTTGGTTGTGCAAGGCGGACTAACGAGCGAGGTAATGTTTGAATTAAGAGAATCTTTTAGAAAAATGTTACAAGATATTTTTCAATCGGGAAACACAAGATATGTGAATTATATTAAATTGTGTCATGACTCGAATTCCTTTTTTTTTTATCACCAAATTGGGACGTTCCTACAAGATGGAATTCGACTTATAACATGTTTGTTTGTGGTTTACGCCAAAAACTAACGTTACAACATTTTCATGATGAACTTTGCCGTAAAGCTAGGCGTAGGGATAATTTGGTTCCATTTTCGGTTGAAAATTGGGGTCTTATTCAAAAAATAACCGATTTACTCAAAGTTTTTAAAACCGCAACAACTATGTTATCGGGTGTTTATTATCCCACGAGTCATTCGGTCCTCAACCAAATTTATGTGTTGTGTAGAAAATTAGGAACATACGAATATGATGGTCAACTTTTTAGGAATATGGTTGTACCGATGAAAGAAAAACTTAAAAAATATTTTCAAGAAATTCCACCGGTAATTACTTGTGCCGCCGCAATGAGCCCATGTTTTAACATTAGCAGGGTGGAATATCTTATCGAAAAGATTGCTATGGACTTGGATTTGGACAAAGAGGTTTTTTATATAGCAAATGCACAAGAATCATTTAAAAATAATTTCAAACGTTTATATGATGTTTATTTTGAGAAATATGGTGCAACAAATGTGGGAACGAGTTCGATGCCAAATATGTGGTCTTCGTCAACAAATGTGGATCCAGATTTGGATTTGTTTCAAGTTTAAGACAAGAAAGCGGTAAACGGGCTAGGAGTGAGAATTTAACGAGCAACGAATATGGGAGATATACGGGAACCGATTGGTTAAACATTATGACACACGAGGAGTTCAAGAATTTTGATGTTTTGAATTGGTGGAAACAAAGGGAAATCTCAATTTTCCGTTCTAGCCGCAATGGCCCGGGATTTACTAAGCGTACAAGCTTCAACCGTTTCTTCGGAATCCGCTTTTCCTACTAGTGGAAGGGTGTTGTCGGTAAGAAGAACAAGACTCGCACCTTTATCTTGGGGATGTGTATTTGCTTGAAGGATTATTTAGATGGGAATGAACGTATACAAGACGTTTCAATACTTGAAGAACCGATGGACTACGAAAAACAATTACAAGAGATCGAGGTGGAAGAAGGTTATGCAATCAATCTTACCGAAGAAGAAGTCGCTTACGATGAAGAAACAAGCGCCGCAAGGTCCGCCGTTGAAGTTGAAGATGAAGATCAAGATGAAACCGAACAAGAATAAATAGTCGAAATGTAATAAATTTGTGAACCGGAACCTTTATGTGTAACGTTTATTAGTTTTTTTTGATAAAAGTCGAAGTTTATTGTGTGGAAAACGCGAACGAAAAAAAACCCGGAAAAACGAGCTCGGGAAGCCCACTGTGAAGAAAAGAGCACCGGTTCTTTGGAACCGGTCCGACCGGACATTAGGACCAAACCGGATTTGGAACCGATCCGGAACCGGGTAAACCGGTCCCGCTTTTTTTGCCTCCGGATCCAAAAAGAACCGAACCGGATTGGAACCGGATCCGGTTCTTTGACTTTGACCATAAACCGGCCCCGGTCTTTGACTTTGACCATAAACCGGCCCACGTGCTTTATTACTAAAACTGATATCCGAACGATTGTCCTCAAACGAGTGCAATCAACATATAAAAGAAAATATCACTCGTAACAATAAACCATGAGTTAACAATAAACCTAGTGTATAAATCTTCATTAAAGTTGCTCTTACTAAAGATGCTCTCACTGTTAACAATAAACTTCATATATACTTTTAACAATAAACCTCGTGTCTAAACCATGCCCTATGAACTTTTATAAAACATGAGTTTACAAGTATTACTCATACTTTTAACAATAAACTTCGTGTATTCTTCATTAAAGATGCTCTTAAATATATTAGTTTTTATTTTTTCTCTTTGCTTTTTTATCTAGCTTCTCGCTAGTTTGCAGTTGGTGTTGTTTTAAAAAGAACATTCTCAAATATCTCAAAAATAACTTATGAAATAAATTTCTTTAGGACTTCATAAGTTCATGCAAAACGCATATAATTTTGAAAGTAAATGTACATATTACGGAGTACTTTTCTTTCTAAATGCATAATGAATATATTTAATTTTCTCTAACTAAAAACTTTAACTATTGCATCTACATTATTATTACGGATTAACTCAAACAATTTACCCAAAATCAGGCTCTTTTGTTAGAAACTTACAAACTCAATAGTAATAGTAATATTTATTCCTATCACCCTTTATCTCTTTTCACAAGTTATTGACCATTTCCTTGTGAAACACTTGTCCCCTCCACCCAATGACTAATTTTTTTATGCGCTATAGTTCTATTGTCGAAGAACACCAAAAATTGTTCCACAACACTTAAAATCATAGACGGAACTTGACTGACATTATTGGGAAGACCGAGTGTTATATCAGTTAATTTGAAACATCCAAAGTTGTATTTTTTTAAGCAAATATAAGTAAAACCATAAAATTTTGGAGGGCCATGGCCTTCTTCGATCTTCACTAAGGTCCGTCCATGCTTAAATATACTTTTTTGTATATTGTTTTGCTTATTGTTATATCTTCTATAGTTTGTGTCTAGTTATCTCTTACCAAAGTTAAATGTGACATGTATATAGTTTAATTATTATCAGTGGCGTAGCCAGGATTTCACTTAAGGGTAGGCCGAGATGTATCATAAAACAATAATCATTTGTATAAGATAGATGGTAAACAACTTAGCTGATAGTTGTTACGAGGTTTTTAGCCCGCGCGTTGCCGCGGGGTTTTTGTATACGCAAGTTAGCCGAAAAAAAAAAAACAAAAAAAAGTGACGAAGTTACCACGCTAGTAACAAAAACCACGAAGTTATAATGTTTTAGTAAATGCATCGATGTTCTAACAATTAATAATTAACATAAATACAACACGATGAATGCATAAGATTCATGTATAATTCATGTACGATATTATTCTGTACATCAGCATACAAAATTAGTCGTCTATGCTATTTCATGTACAATACAGTATTAGTCCTCTATTTTGAGCGTCAAACATATAACCTAGATTTTGGCCAACAATTACTATGACGTAGAATCATAAGTCAAATACGTAGCCCTTCGTTTTTGACTTCAATCATGAACTATAAGATTCTTCTCTGTTCAGGCGAAGGAATTCTAAAAAAAAATGGCTTCAATACTATTCAATATCGCATGTTTAAAAGTGAGTACCTGGCGAAAGGATTCGGAACATCTATGGTGTTTTTTTAAGCCAACTTTTCAACGCGCTTTAGCATTTCCTCTGTGTAAAAAGCATCTACAACAGCTAAAAAGTAGACAGATAAGTAAGCATTTTGTAGAAAAACAAAAGTGACACAACCATTACCAGGGTATTGAAAATTATACTTTTGGGCATGCTCAAACTACGATAAAATGAATTCCTGCATAACAGACAATAAGGGCCTGTTAGGAGCTTCAAAGATATTTCTCATCGAATACAGGAAATTTCCATTTGGGACTCAAAAAGCAACACGCTGTACACAAATCTAAAAGCTCTGGCCAGTAGCGTAAATATATACATCAAAAACTACATAAACATCACGTAACTCAATCTTTCAAGTACCTGCACGTTAATCTCATAAATATGATATATTTTGCTGTCAAATATGTTGTTTGGGAGTACCTGTACTTCTAGAGTAGGTTGTTTGCCTCTCTTCATAACAAAATAATGCACCATTATGGCGAGGAACCTAGTCGGTGTCACCCAAATACATATAGTCCAAAATTGTTCCTGCGTATTTACAAAAAGATAGAATGTTACAGCCCTTCATTAAACACTTGTAACAACATTTTTTGTTACCTTTTCCTGCAACTGCAATTACACATCGCCTAGAATTTCCTAACCCTATCACCATTGATGGCGAATCTTGGAACAGCATGATGCATGCACACAAATCACACCAGTTTTCCTGTTGTTGTCTCCTATCTTTCTTTCTCTAAGATCACATTTAAGATTCCTGTTGAATCAAGAATATAAGCAGACAATCTAAGTGGGAATCAATATTAAGGAAACTGAAAAATTATATATAGCTTATACCCTTTGAAACATACCTCATTTGCTACTTTAGTACTTTAGTTCCTAAAAGCATTTTCATTTAGGCACTGGCTTGGACCACAATCACAACTTATAAACCCTCGAACTCAGTTAGCAAAGTATCCAAAGTTACTTTCATATATAACAACGTCAACGCCATTACCTGTCACGAATACACAGAATATAGATGAGTAGCTTGTAAATGAATGGGAAAAAAAGATGGAAGAGGCGACAAATGCATGTACATGAGTGTTTGTCAATATAGGTTGACAGTCGTTTCATTGTATCAAGATCTTATTGTTGAACTAAAATAGGTTATGCTCACCCCTGTAGTTCTTTAGATACCGAAGCTTTTTGTAGAACTCAATAAAAGGCTGCTGTAGCTTTCCCTGCGCTTCTTTGAGTTCATTTTTTTGTGACCTGCAGACACAAAAGATATAGTGGTTACTATGCGTTGCGAAGACCGATAATATAAATCACTAAAAGTTTTCGACTACTTCCCGAGGTAAGCAGGTATATCGAACTTGTGACTATTGATGTGGCATTAGACTATCCTGTAATTCCCACCAGTTTCTAATAAGATTGTTGGTTCAAAGACCAAAACAAAAATAACGATCAAATACTCCCAATTTTTAACTGATAACTTAATATTTATGGTTGGTTTCTATTATAGTTGGCCTACTGATATGCATGTTTTGTATGCATGGTTGGTTTCTATTAGTTGACGCTTCTCAAACATCATAAAACAACACATTTAGTATGACACCTAATATGGAAAATTAGCAGTAGAGAGATTTTAGCAATATCGAAAAACTTTTTGTTGCCGACAAAGGCTTCAGAAAGAGCATTATAAATTGTAGTAAGCTCAGAAAAACAAAGTAAATAAGCTTATCAGATTATACTATTGATTAAAATGATCTAAGATAATCTGCGCTTTTGGAAATCTAGTTTTTGTACAGGTCAGGATTCAGGACAACATTTTTTATCCAAAATATATGTATCTATTACTCCGTATTCAACAATTAGTCCGTGAAATATGATTTTCAAGATTCACAATATAGTGGAGAGCTGACCTTGCAGGTGTCGGGATTCTGTTTGAGAAGCGTTTTAAGCGGGAATCTATTTCTGCTCTTCTCTTATGCAACACCGTCCTGAATTGATGTGTGAAGTATTTGTGCCAGCACATCTGCGCACATTATGTCAATACTCTGAGGAGGTGCTTGGGACCCTGCTCGGTTGTGTTGTTCCGATCTTTTGCCACGCCTTTCCAGAATCCTTGTCAGAATGCTGCAAAACGAAAGATTATTTGAAGCATCAGATATGGCCTTCTACAATTGCAATTGTTATATATAGATTCTACGTATACAGAACACCATATTTCTCAGATCCCCAATGATCAATTTTCGTATCATGGGCCAACAAAGGATTGTGAGAACATACCTGCTGCAGATGACCATGAGCGATTCGTGCCCTCATTGCACCATCCACACCAAACGATCCAACACCTAATGCTTCAACGCCATGTGATCCCACACGTTCAGTTCCCATGGGTCTCTGGTTTTGATACAGCGTCTACAGCAAACGCTTTCCATTTCCTAATATATTCATAAAAACGAAACTCTTAAAAAGCTGGATACTTCATTTACAATTAGCATGTTTCAAATTAAGGTGTAATCAGAAAATGGAATACCTTTCCCATATACAACGCAAATTGATGAAACCCCTGAAATCCTACACTTACTCACAACCCTGACAATTGCGTGCGAAAAGATATTGTTCTTTCTACTTCGTTTTCTTCAGCTCGAGTCGCTTTTCATTCTAAATCTCTCCACCTCCTCCATATCTCATATTAGCAAAACTTCATACGTCTTCATTCCTAACAACTAATAAACAACTAATTAAAGATTGGATTTTTATGTTTTAGATGTTACAAATACCTCAATAAACAACTAATCTTAGTTAAGTAAATCAATAAACATATATTTGTCTTGCTTATTTCATTTTCTCCCAAGTTTCAATAGTAACATGCAAACTTTACCTTGACGGTGTTGACATTCAACCGAGGACCCAAGAAAGTGAAATGAAGAGGCGGATATGGGTTTTTCCTCCACCAAGGAGCAAGCAGAAGATCACCATATGTTTGGGCCCCTGAAACAGCAACACATCATCATAGCAATTACCATCCAAATTGCCCGGTGAAAATGCATATAAGCAACATCATCCATTGATTAACCCTAATAATGCCTCTAATGACAGCCAACAACAACATCATTAAGCCTAGTATTAAAAAGTTTCTATAACATTTTGTATATCATTTTAATATACAGTAACCATTCAAATAAACCTACTAACAATAATAATCAAAAAATTACCAACTTCAGGAGTGTACGACACTACCTTAGACGGATTAGCAATCGATTCCGCACCCATCTTCAAAATAGCTGCAAACATCATCAGCAACCCAACCTTTAAAACAAATCCAAAAAAAAACCCCAAATTAACGAAACCCTAATTTGGACGAAAAATAAAAATAAAAGAAATATCTAAATTAAATCATGAATTAGGCAAAAGTAAACCATAATGAAGCATAAAGAGTAATTAAAAAAACTACACATGAGCAGAAAATTAAAACCAATAAAATCTATACCCGTTTTTCAGATTTTCCTCATCTTCTTGATCGGATCATTTGTGGGTATGTGTGTTTGTGTGTGTGTCTGTTTTTGTTTTGTGGGTAGAGAGCGAGCGAGAGGGGGGGGTGAGATGGTTCTAGAGAAGGCGAGAGAGACACAGGGGAGGCTGTATTATTTCAATCCGGGTCGGGTAGCAAACCCGAAATATACCCTACCGGGATGCATTTTTTTCCCAAGTGTACTGTAGATAAGCTCTTGGTAAATGTTATATAGTATAATTTGAGATGAGTACTCGTTGGCGGAAAGAAGAAGAAAAATTGATGGCTGAAGTTTGGTTAGAAGTTTACCAAGACGTCTACAATGATCCCTCATTTTGGAATCATGTTGTAGACAAGTTCAACAATCAAAATGTGGGTGACAATCGTAACAAACATATGCTTGTTGGTAAATGGACATCACTTAACTTGGAATGTAAAAGATTCAACGCTATTTACATTCAGGTATTTTGTACAAGGGAGATAAATGCTAGTGATCGTCTCGCTACTGTAAAGACCATTTTTGAGTAACGCTATGATGGGAGAAACTTAAAATATGTTCATGTGTGGGAGGTTTTGAGAAACCACCCCACATGGCTAGTTTATGGTTAACGGTGTTGTATGATTTAATATCGCTTTTAACTCTATGGTTAATGTTGTTGTATGCTTAACGGCTAGTTTGAATCTGAATAAAATGCTTAACGGCTAGTTTCCCTTACAATATCCTTTAACGGCTGGTTTCCCCTATAAATGCCACTTTTACAACACTTCGTATTCTTACACAAACACTATGGCTAACGAACCAGCTGAGGTGCAAAGAACTATCCTTACCCGATTGCGCAATGAACAAAAAAAAGAGCTCAGGCTGATTAACAATTTGCTAGGTGAGATAACTCGTATTATGTTACAGATGCATGATCGTGCTCCAGAGATCGAAAGGCTGCGTGAGCTGCCTCAAGAACATCCAGCAATCAGGGTCGGTCTACAAACTCTTTTAAGAACGATGAAACAAATCTGCAACTTCATGCCGCCTTAAAGATGGTTAGGGAACAAGTGTTGCACATGTGGGAAGAGAAGTCAGATCTCATCGACAATTACAAATCTATATAAAATCTTCATGAGAATCGTTGGATGATTTTTGTTTTCTTATTGTTTTGTATTCGATATTGAATTTTAAATTATGATTTGAATTTTAAATTATGATTTGAATTTTAAACCAAAGGGGGTGTCTTGTATTTTTTGGTTTTTGGAATTCACAAAGTATAAAAGATTACAAGGGGCCAAAGTGTAATTATTATTATTATTTTAATTTTCTTTTAATATATTTATAAAGGCAGCTTAACGCTGCGTTGTTGGTTTGACGTAGCACGTTAACGTGCCTTTAACGCAGAACAGTGGTAAGTTAACGCACCCTTTAACGCAGGGCGTTAAGAATAACGTGGGGCGCATGGTTATTGTACCGAATGCTCTAAGATGCCAAGAAAAAACTCAATTACATCGCGTATATCAGAATACAAAACTCACCCACACGTTAGTACTTAGTAAGTTGAACACGAAAAGTTTCATAAGTTACCCATTTTTATGTAACCAGTTTTCTTGACCACCAAGATTTATTCTACTTTGTAACCCCATAGTTGCCGCCCCTTGTCACCTTCATGTAAATTCTTAAAACCAACCAGGGTAAAACCGGTACTTTACAAAAATATATACCCCTTCACCACCCAACCCATCTTCTTCCTTCCTTATATATTTTTTTCTACTCATATTTTCACAAACCTTTGAAAATTTTCATCCCATTCATTCTCTCATATTTATAAAAATTTATAATGAACCTTTAAATAAGTTAGCTAGGGTTTTAAGTTTTTATAAAAATATAAAAAATGGCATCACCAGTACCTGCAAAATCACAACCACTACACAACTTCTCATTACCTCATCTCAAATGGAAGAACCACCGCAAACAATCACCGATCCGTCATCACCATCATCACTCCGATCACGAATCTGCTGACTTCATGACCAACCAACGCAAACGATCAAGCAGCAGCAGCAGGATCTGCATCAAGGTGACGTCATCTCATGTAGTTTCCACGTCAGCTCTCGAAGATGAGTCGTCGTTGTTGCAGAAGACGTGGAACCTGAGGCCGAGAAGACCGGTGATGAATCATAATAATAATAGTAACGGTGGGGTAATGAAGATCGGGTCGTCGTCAATGACGGAGAATAAAAGTGTTAATGGAAATAGTAGTAATAATTTTAGTACTAATAAAGAAGTTTTGATGGATTCTGTTAAAGGTAATGAGAAACAGAAATTTAGTATTGGGTTAACGCGTGATGAGATTGAAGAAGATATATTTATGTTGACGGGAATGAAGCCTGCACGTAGGCCTAAGAAGAGGCCGAGAAATGTTCAGAAACAACTTGATGTAAGTTTTTATAAATCTTTATTAGGAAATTAAATCGTAAATGATTATGTTTTATTTGAAAAGTTTAGTCAGATTAGAATTAGTTTTGAGTTTGTGTGCCGATGAGCAGTCTCTCTACTGTCGGGTTTATCCTGCTAGTAGGGGTAGACTCTGTCTACATTTCATCTCTCTTACCCTGCTCTGGCGAGATTGGGTTTGTTTTTGTTGTTGTGAAAAGATGAAACTAGTACTTTTTTTTTAATCCGCGGATAGATTTTAGTTATTTTTTTTTAAAATGTTTTTGAATTTGTACTAGTCTAAGATTTTACGTTCTAAAAATCTGGACTTTTTCTTGGTAATTAAGTTAAATTCCAAAAAAAAACTTTGATCAGATTAAAACGTCAATTAATTAAATTTGTGTTGCAATGGACTTGGATCGGATCTTGTTGATTTAGCCATTTAAAAAAGCTAGTGTTTATTTTTGTAAATGAAGGTAGTAATTAATAGTGTTTTTGGAGTTGTATTATTCCTGTAATTTGTCTAGTGAATGATGATTGTTTTTTATTTGATATTTTCTTGATTTAATCATTATCCCTTTTGTTTCTAACGATTTGTGATATTATGTGCAGACGTTGTTTCCGGGTTTATGGCTGGGTTCAATAACGGCTGATTCATACAAAGTATCTGAAAACCCTCCAAAGGTATAAGTTTATAGCATATCTACGTCCATTTCAAGTGATGAACCCGAAGAATTGGGCTTGAAGTTATGGTGTGTTTCTCAATTCAGTGTTAGAGTTAGATCTGGCGTATGGAGGGCTGTTCTTCGATTGTTTTTTGGTAGAAGTTCGAAGGTTTGTGCCTCCTGGATACCTTTTTTGATTACTTTGTTGGAATGTATAAATGTAATAATAATAATAATCTATGTTCTTGTATGGTTGATTATCTATCTTTTGAAGAGCTCATGAGCATAATGAATAATTTACAGCCTTTAGTGAGTTTACTTGTTTAGAATTCAATCTTTGTTTTATCTCGTTTGACTAGCGACCCATTTTAGTTTATACATGATTCTGAGTTTCTGACCCATGAAAATGTTAGCTTCATCATCTTCGAATATGGTTGGTCATTTCTGCTCGAGTCTATGGAAATCGAATGGTTAACGCTCGCAAAATGATCGATTGTTTTTATGACTTGTGATTCACGACCTTTTCGTCTCGATTTCATATTGAAAATTAATCTTCTTGTTGTTTCAAACTAAGTTTATGTTTGAGAATGAAGTTGGCACTGGGTAAAGGACTAAAGGTTGGCAATCTCAAAGTATTTGCCAAAAATTAATTAAATTTAAATAAAAGAAAAGTAAATATAAATATGAAAGGGTCAAACAAGTTATCATCGAGAAAATTGCCAATATTCGGGTAAATGTTGATTAAAATTTTGTGGCTTTTGTGATTTGTTTCATTTTGACCCTAGGATGTTCCAGAAAGTTCAAGTTTATGCTCGCATTTTATTAAAGGAATAAGTGGATGGTGTACAACTACAATTTACAAAAGTTTGTTTAGATAATCTTGTTTCCCCTCGTGTGAAATGCCCACTTGACATTAAGGGTGCGTTTGGTTTATAAGTGGGATTGGAATTGGATTTGGATTTGAGAAAGGTTTGAAAGAAAATAAGGAGAGAGAAAATCAATTAATATTTAGGGCTCGTTTGGTTTATAAGCGGGTTTTGAATAGGATTTGGATTTGGTTTAGATTTGGATTTAATGTAGGTTTAGAAGAGAGAAATTATATTAATTTAATAATAAAATTTGATTTAAAAATATTATTTAAAAATAAAAAAAGGTATATATGTGTGAGAGAGAAAGAGTAATATGTTGTAATAAAAGTATGTGAGAGAGAAAACCCATCATCCCCCTCTACTTTTACTTTTGGTGGACCCTCTCCACTATTTAAATGCCAAAGTCATATAACAAACAACAACTTTCACCATAAATACCAAATCCAAATCCAAAACCCACCAACCAAACGGGCCCTTAATCTATATGTATATTTAATAGGTTTTATGTATTTGATTAAACTAAAAAAAGTAAAAGATAAAAAGAAAGAATGAAAATATGTGGTTGACAAAAATCATCAAATAGAAAGAAAAATTTGATTGGTTGGTTTCATGAAAAAGCCCCCAAAATAGGGTGGTATGAAAATTTAATTTCAAAACCCATGTCAGGGATACCAACAGGCTACCAAACAATGGATTAAACTCTACTTTCATTCAATACCCACCCACACCCTCAAATCAAACGGGCCCTTAAGTTTTCTTCTCAGTTCTCACAATATACTTGAATATCGTGGTTTGTTGGGACCGTCATTAAATAATTAAAAGGGGAAGCTTGATGGTTTCAAAGAAACCATAATATCGAATAGCCTATAATCTTGCAAAACGTTGACTGAATGGCCCATAATTTGTTTGATCTTTTCTTAAGCGGTCACATTAGTATTTATTTTGTGAATTTTGTGAGTAAGCATCATACGGATTTAGAATTAAAATTGTATAGGCCAAAAGGAACAAGTTTAAGCATCACCGAGGTAGTTTAGTTGTCAGGCGTCGTGATGTCTATCGAGAGGTTTCAAGTTCAAATCTTTTCGAGTAAACAAGAAAAGGTCTGAAAACGGTCACAAAATACCCCGATTGAGCCGCATGTATTGTAGTCAAATGTATATTTGCCCTTTCAAAAAGTGTGTAAGTGCATCTCGAATTAAACAAGCATCAAACAAACAATTTCTATGAACACCACCTAATCTTTTCTTTTTCGATTCTAATGTTTTATGAAGCAAGTTAGAGTGTTTAATTTTTTCTAACCTTCCTATAGGTGAACATTTTATTTTGTATAATTCATGCATCACCATAAGCATAGCATGTCTCAATCGATGCCACATATAAAGCATGACAGATCGACAATGCAACCAAATACTATATATTTTTTTTTTGTTAAAAATTTGTTTCTAGTTCTAGTTCAATAAAACTTGAATTCGAGAGGTCTAGTTATACACACGTATAACTTCATCTAAAAACCAACTTAACGTATAGTGAGGAGTGTAGTTTTGCGGTGGTAGAAAATTTTGGTTTTAGTTTTTCTTCAATTAGCGGTTATTTTAGCAATTCTTTGACTTTGTCTTGTCTTTTTTGAGTTGATATTTACTATTTAGTTAGTATTTCGTGGAAGGTTAGTTCGGAGCATTTTGCATGCGGGAGGTTTGATATCATGCTTATTTTCGTTAAGTATGAGTACAAACTTGGTTTTGTTGTAATTTATGTGGACTCCGGTGAGATCCTTTCTAGCATTCTTTGGTCTTGGGTTCGTCACCGATCCAACTCGAGAATCCGATTAAACCAAGATTAGACTCGTATGGTGATGGCATATAAACTTTTAAATAAATGATATCTCCTCCTATTTATCTTTCTACCACTTAAATGTCAATTCTTCATAAACTCATAAACATGGTCCACCTTTTTCCTCTATCATTTCATGATTGACACCTAAACGGCAGGAAAATAAGTATGATAGTAAATTGCAAAAATCGCCCCTAAAGTTTGGCCCGTTTGCATGTTTTGTCCCACACATTTTGAAACTGCAAAGATCGTCCCTAAAGTCAACCTTTGGGGCATATATCGTCCCAAATTGGTCAAACTTTAGGGACGATACATGCACACGGGCCAAACTTTAGGGACGACACATGCACATGGGCCAAACTTTAGGGACGATCCTTGCAGTTTCGAAATGTGTGGGACGAAACATACAAATTGGTCAAACTTTAGGGACGATTTTTGTAATTTACTCTAAGTACGAGGATATGGTATTTCTCAATCTTTTATATAAACTTTTACTCTAAACCCTAAACTTTCAAAAAAACAACACTTTCACCCCTCACACTAATAAACATTTCTCAAGTTAATCCATTTCACATTTTCACATTCTTCCAATTTCACATACCAAGATCCACGGCAAACCAAATGGAGAAAAACAACAACGAAGCCGTCGCCGCCACCAGTAGCGGCTACTTATGGTGGGCGGCCGCCAGCGGAGCTCAATTAGTATGGGGAATATACTCATTTCGCAAAGGCTACTCAGGCGACTCACGTCTCATGCCCTTAAAAGCTTTTGGTGTAGCTTCTTTATTCGTCGGCGCCACTGCAACAGCCACCATCGGAACTTTTAGCGCCTCCGGCATCCACTCGGTACCGATCTTTTTTCTTATTAAAGATCATATGTGTTTTTGACTAAATAGTTTGGTACATTTAGGGGGGTGTTTGTTTCGGCTTATATAGCGGGCTTATTGCTTACGTGGTTTTCGGCTTATGTTTGATAACCTCACTTTTTGTGGCTTATTTTGAAACTTTAAAATAAGCTTATTATCGCATGATAATAAGCTTATATAAGCTGAAAACTTTCAAAATAAGTCACAAAAAGTGAGCTTACGAAACATAAGCCGAAAACCAAATAAGCCATAAGCCTGCTATATAAGCCGAAACAAACACCCCATAAGTGTTTGGTTGTGCGTTTGAAAATAATTTGGTTAAAGTTAGGATTTAGGAATAACTAGTGAACGGAATAGCCAAGCTGAGGATAAGAAGTAGTTTTGCTAAATGCTACTAGTAAGGATACCCGTATTAGACCTGACGTAATGGAGGTACCACCCACGCGTCATTTACCCATTACACCATCACCATTTACAGGCGTCGTGGTGGTATTTTTCGTAAGGTTAAAGAGGGTAGGAGTGTTTTTTGTATGGTTTGGTTTGGTGGTCACCACTCTGGCTGTTTGGTGAAGGATTTGGTGAAGGAGTGAACGGTGATGTGGAGCTGAGGTGACGGACTGGGGGTGGTGAATCCCGTCACCATTACACCCGGTCTAATAGTGGCCACTGTTAAAAAAAAGTCATGTATATAAACGAATGCGTTGAATATGCAATGTCAGTGACTCAGATAAAGAGTGTTTGTTTTTTGAATTGTAACTAGTAATATGACCTGCTAACCAAGACTCAATAAGAAAATAGCTGAGGAATAATAAGTAGTTAAGTACATATTGCCAACAAGGTAACAAAGATACAAGAAAAACGAAAGTTGGATTAAAAAAGGTTATGCAATTAGAAGTAAATTAGGAAAACTTGACAATAAGAATTTTCAAATATTTGCAGGTTTATGATAATAAATGCCATCAATATATCAAGCAGATATCGTGGGGCATGGATAGGATATAACTTAAAATGTATTGGGCCAAGGTTTTGGGAGGGCCGGGACCCTCCCCTGCCCCTCTATAGTTCCGTCATTGGTGCCACATTATGTGACTCATTCGCCACTAAAATCCCCGTAACGCTCACCCACCACTCACCATTTTGCCTATACTCCCTTAAACACACACAGAGAACAAATTGGGTGTGTCTGTATTGTTGGTCACGCTCGAGTGAGGTGCAAATCGGGTGTGTCACTTGTGAGCTTTCATCCCCATTACAAGAAGCCTAAGAATAATCACTTTTGCAGCTGATTGGACAC
Source organism: Artemisia annua (assembly GCA_014162995.1). Taxonomy (NCBI): domain Eukaryota; kingdom Viridiplantae; phylum Streptophyta; class Magnoliopsida; order Asterales; family Asteraceae; genus Artemisia; species Artemisia annua. Next base: position 60,880 of record LBNU01005854.1, on the reverse strand, counting down.
CCAATATGAGACTTGATCTAGTTTTTTGCGAATAGTGAACTTTAGAAGTATTTATTCGCGCACACTATAGAGATTCTTTTATGGTATGGTAGAGATATTCAGAAATATTGTTTGAGTGATTGGCTTAAGTTTGCATGAGGTTAACTTTACCTTGTTCTGTGGCAACTTTTTTCACAAAACTAGCTGTGTGTATTGGTCTTGTTACCTCCAACTTGACATTACTTCTATTGACCTCGGTTTGGTTGATGCATTTATGTTGCATATGTCGGATTTGTTTTAGTTCTTCCCTTTTCTGTTAAAGTTCATCTCAAAATCTTATTTTGTGTGTATTGGCTGCATACGTTTCAAAGATTGAGTGTACCCGCTAACCCATTACCCAACTAATCTGATCTGCCCATTTTAACCAGCCAAACTTTTAACAAAATAACTAAACTGTGTTTGACCCAAACCAGTACAGCCACACCTGGTGTAGATCAAGTGCCCGTTGATGGACATATACACATAAATGGTCAAACTTACTATATTGCTACATTACACATAAGCTATTTCCAAGCTTGGTTATCAGGATCCAGTAACCAGTCAGCTTTCTCAATGTAGGTGAAGGATGCTATTGAAGTTGGTGAAAATATAAGGTCTAGCCTCGGGGTCAAGGGGAGGAATTGAATCGAGTGATCACTTGAGTGCTTTTCCTTCGGTTGTTATCACTGGAATTTGCATGATTTTGGTTAAAATCAGGTATAAAGCTAATAAATTCTTCTCATTGGTCTGTCAAAACCTCTTCTTGCGAAGAAGTCAAAGACCAACTACTTTAGTTCTCAATTTAGGGCACTCGGCTGTAAGTTGGGTTCGATGTTCCATCTTCTCCCCTTCACGCCAGTTAGTGAATCGCCCGGTGGTTTTGTAGTTATGGATTTTTTAAGCTGGCAGATCTTGATTATGATGAAATTTTATGAGTCCACTTTGATGCTAATCGGTGATGTATCAACATTAGTAGTTGCTCTGTTATGTTTGGTCCATTTTGTCAATTTGGTTCTTGGCTGCGAGCATTACTATCCTTTGTCCTTGTATTATGCAGAAGAGGTATGTGAATTGAAAATACAAACTGTGAAACATGTATTTAGAAATCAATAGAAATGAAAATACAAGTTCAATAGCCACAAACCATTCAAGAATCAACAGATAAGAAATATGACTCGAAAATGATTTGTTATTATCAAATGTGGAATTGTTTACAATGAAATTGAGAGAAAACAGAGAGAGATTACAAGTTTCAGAATGATGGAATGATAAGTGGAAAAGATCCATCCCTCTTATAAAATTCTTGACCTCAAGAATTAACTGGAAACTCTGGAAATTTTTGTATCAAATCTTTGTATCAAATCTTCAGCCAATTCCCAAGTAGCATCTTCCACACTATGATTAGCCCATTTCACCAACCAATAGACAGCAGCTCTGTTGTTGACTTTTGCTAGCTTCCTATCTAGAATCTCTTCAGGCTCCGCTGCTAGCAACCCATCTTCACCACAGTGAGGTAAAATGCCCATTCTCAAAACATTACCTTGGCACAACTTCAATTGGGATACATGGAAGGTTGGATGGATCTGACTAGTACTAGGTAAATCCAAAGTGTAAGCAACTGCACCCACTTTATCCACAATTAAGAAAGGACCATAGTACTTTGCTGACAACTTATTTTGTTGACTTGGCCTAATGGTTACTTGTCTATGAGGCTGAAGTTTTAAGTATACCCATTGACCAACCTGGAATTCTCTTTCGGACCTTCTTCTATCTGCATAACTCTTGAACCTGTCTTGAGCTCTCCTCATGTGAAACTTGAGCATTTCAATGGCAAATTCTCTAGCTTGTAATGTTCTGTCCACAGTCTCCACAGCACTTTCTCCAGCCAAATATGGAGTATGAAGAGGTGGCTTTTGACCATAAACTACCTCAAAAGGGGTCACATTGGTGGAAGAATGCTTGTTTGTATTGTACCAAAACTCTGCTAAAGATAACCATTGCACCCATTCCTTTGGTCTTTCTCCTGTCATACACCTTAAGTAGCATTCTAAACACTTGTTTACAACCTCAGTTTGACCATCTGTTTGGGGATGGTATGCTGTGGACATCTTGAGGTCTACTTTCAGCAACTTAAAGAGTGACTGCCAAAAGTGACTAAGGAATACACTGTCTCTATCACTGACAATTGAAGTTGGTAGGCCATGCAACTTGTAAACATAATCCAAGAACACTTGAGCCACAGAACTTGCAGTGTAAGGGTGACTAAGTGCCATAAAATGTGCATATTTACTTAGCCTATCTACCACCACAAAGATTACAGTCTTCCCTTGTGATTTAGGTAGGCCAGTAATGAAATCCATAGAAATTTCAGACCACACTTTCTCAGGAATAGGCAAAGGCTGTAAGTAACCAGGGTAAGCTGCTAAATCAGGCTTTTGCCTTTGACACACATCACATTCTCTAATAAACTTTTTGACCATCTTATGCATACCCTTCCAATAAAACAAAGTACCAATCTTATGAGTAGTGACATTAGTACCTGAGTGTCCACCTACTGCATCAGAATGGTAATGTTGCACAATAGTGAGTCTCAATTGTTCATTGTTACCCACCACTAGCTTGCCCTTCCTCTTCAACACTCCAGCTTCCAAGGTATACTTGTTTCCAGCATAAGAACCATCCTGTAATTGTTGAAGCACTTCCAATAACACACTGTCTTGCACACAACTATCCTTAACTTGTTGTAAAGTCACTGGTGATTGTTGAAAGAATCAAAGAATTTAACTCACTGCCATAATTAACCCTGGATAGAGCATCTGCTACCACATTTTCACTGCCCTTTTTGAATGAAATCTCATAGTCATAACCCAAAAGCTTAGGTAACCATTTAGCTTGGAATGGGGTAGTAAGCCTTTGATCTAAGAGGAACTTGAGACTGAAATGATCTGTTTTGATTTTAAAGTGCCTATCCAACAAGTAACCTTTCCATTTGTCCAATGCCATCAACACAGCTAAGAATTCCTTTTCATAAGTAGACAAAGATTGGTGTTTGGGAGCAAGGGTTTTACTGAGATAAGCTATGGGATGTCCTTCTTGTTGAAGCACTGCACCAATTCCCATGCCTGAGGCATCAGTTTCTACCACAAAAGTCTTTTGAAAATTTGGTAGTGCAAGAACAGGTGATTGCATCATAGCTTGCTTGAGTATGTTAAAGGCCTGTTGTGCATCTTCATTCCATTCAAAAGCATTTTTCTTTAACAAGTTTGTCAAGGGCTTACTTATCAAAGCATAATGTTGAATGAATCTTCTATAGTAACCTGTTAGACCCAAAAAAAACCTCTTAGTTGCTTGACTGTTTTTGGTGTAGGCCACTCTTGCATAGCTTGAATCTTTGTAGGATCTGTTGACACCCCTTCAGCTGCAATAATGTGGCCTAGATACTCCACCTTATGAACACCAAAGAAGCACTTACTCTCTTTAGCAAAAAGAGTATTCTGTTGCATCACTTGTAATACCTGCTTCAAGTGTTGCCAATGTTCTTCCTCACTTTTGCTGTATATCAGTATGTCATCAAAGAAAACTAGCACAAATTTTCTCAAAAATGGTTTAAACACAGAGTTCATCAAAGACTGGAAGGTTGAGGGAGCATTAGTAAGACCAAAGGGCATCACTAAAAACTCATAGTGACCTTCATGGGTTCTAAAAGCTGTTTTGTGGATGTCATCATCATTCATCCTTATTTGATGGTAGCCAGACCTGAGATCAAGTTTTGAAAACACCTTAGAACCATTGAGCTCATCAAGCAGCTCCTCAATCACTGGTATGGGAAACTTATCCTTGATTGTATGCTTATTGAGTTGCCTATAATCAATACACATCCTCCATGTTCCATCTTTTTTCTTAACCATGACAATGGGTGAAGAGAATGGACTTTGACTATTTCTGATCACACCAGCTTCAAGTAACTCTTTAACCATCAACTCAATTGCATCCTTCTGAGTAGGTGGGTGTTTGTAAGGTCTAATGTTCACAGGTGAGGTGTTTGGTGATAAAGGTATGGTATGGTCATGGGCTCTTTTGGGTGGTAGTTCTTTTGGTACTTCAAAAACAGGAGCAAATTCATTAAGCAGTGTTTGGATTTGTGGGTTTGTTGGTTTTTCTTGCACAACCATATGCATCAAAGTTGCAGGATACACACACATAGCCATAGAAGAGACATCAGACCCCATCTGACTCAAAGTGGCTTGTTTTTGTTTACCTTGCATCCACTGTAAAGTGGTTTGTTGTGTACCTCTCAGAACACATCTCTTGCCATCTTTCACAAAATCCATGACCAAATTCTTAAAATCACATTTGACTACTCCTAAAGTGGATAGCCATTGAATTCCTAGCACCATTTCACAACCTCCCAGGGGCAAAATCATAACATCTGACTCATAAGTATTCCCCTGTAACTCCCATTTAAACTGCTTACATTCATACAAACTTGACATGATTTGTCCATTAGCCACAGAAACTTGTAAGGGACATGTTTTTCTCATTCTGCAGCCCAATCTCTTAGCAGTGTTAAGGTCCAAGAAATTATGGGTGCTTCTTGAATCAACTAGAAGGTGCAATACTTGTGTTAAAACTATAGATCTGATATCAAAACAACCTCAACACTTAAGAAATCACCCAGCCAACCTCCCCTTGGTGAATCTTTATATTACTCAGTAAACCAAGAAAACAAGTCCTCAAACGAGTGCTTGTAAACAATACAAAAGAAAAAGATTGTCCCCTTCAGAAGGATCCAATCTATCACACTACAAAGTTTGAATACAATAATCCTCACTACAAACTCTCTCCAATAATACCAGAAACACTTCAATACAATTGATCAAGATGATCAAAAACTATAAACCAGACTATGTAAACCACTGAGAAGATGAGAGAAAAAGTATGTGAGAATGAGACGGCTTGAATGAGAGGATTAGGGTTTGTCCAGCTTTTATAGAAGCAAGTTACACTTCAGTCCCTGAAATAACACAAACCTGCCATACAGAGCCAAACATACAAACACATAGAAAAAGTGACACAATAAGTCCCTCAACTTCTATACACCACATGAGCTTGAAATAAACCACATATTTCAACACCCCCTCTCAAGCTCATGGCTTGAACATATCAACCAGACCAAGTTTGTCACAGAACTGTTTATGTTGTGAAATACTCAAACCTTTTGTAAAAATGTCTGCAACATTATTAGCAGAAGCAACCTTTAAAGTTTTAATAACTCCAGAAGCTACTTTTTCTCTAACAAGATGCAAGTCAATTTCAAAATGTTTAGTTTTCTCATGAAAAACTGGATTACCAGCAATTTGAATAGCAGAACTGCTATCACAAAACAAATTTGCAGGTAACAAATCATCTATTCCAAGATCTTTAAAAATTTTAACAATCCAAATGAGTTCACAAGTAGTAGATGCAAGACATCTATACTCAGACTCAGCAGAAGATCTAGAAATAGTAGCTTGTCTTTTACTTTTCCATGAAATCAGATTATTACAAAAATAAACACAAAATCCAGAAACTGATTTCCTAGAAATAGGACACTTAGCCCAATCTGCATCTGAAAAAGCATACAGATTTAGCCTTTCACCATATTGAAACTGAATACCTGTACCAGGAGCCTGTTTTAAATATCTCAGAACCCTAAGTGCAGCAGTGAAATGAGAATTAAGAGGAGCATGCATATGCTGACTTAAACAGTGAACTGCATAGGATATGTCAGGTCTAGTAACAGATAGGTAAATAAGTTTCCCAACCAATTTTTGATACTCAGTCATGTTAGATAAAAGCTTATCACTCTCACTTTCAACATGACTTAACACCACATTCTGCTGCAAAGGAGTAGCAGCAGGTTTACATGCCAATAAACCATACTCTTGTAACAAGTCTAGACAATACTTTCTTTGAGAAAGACAAAGACCATTATCATTTTCTAAAACTTCAATACCCAGAAAATATTTAAGATGACCAAGATCTTTGATCATAAATTTTGAGTTTAGAAAACTTTTAAATTTTTCAATTTCACCAACATTGTTACCAGTGATGACAATGTCATCAACATAAACCAACTAGTGCTCGAATTCATCGTACAATTGAGACTCACGATCTTCCTTTGTTAATTGTGAATCAGCTAGCAACATTTTGACATTGTCCCAAACAGCTTTGGCCTCAGTGTTGAAGTTAAATAGTTTGTATATGTCCTTTGGTAGCCCTTGTACCACAATGTTTGAAGCACGAATGTCAGCATCATATCGTTTCTTTTCAGCTTCATTCAGATCATTGTACGTACGAGGTCTATCAATTCCAAGGGTGACTGTCCCATCATCACCGGTGGAGATAACATCTCTGGTAGTGCCCATTTGGAATGGCCCTTCATCAATTGATCTCAGAATGTTCTCCCCATTTTCTTTGCCTTGACAATACAAGCGAATTCTTTGTGACCAAGACTCATAGTCCGTTCTTTCTAGCATTGGAGGTCGAGTGTCAGATCCAGCAGCTTGAATATCATCAATAGATGTTACAGTAGTCATGATGACAAGGTCTTAGACGGGATTTTACAACACTCGTGACTTAAACCGAGAAATCAATTCTTTCCCGGGATTTTACTAAAGTCAACCAGGAAAACCGCTAAGATAGGTAAACCGCTGGTACAGTAACCGCTGACAATTAACCGCTGACAGAGTAACCGCTAGTAAAGTAACCACTGAAGAGTAAACCGCTGATGTAATGACTGCTGAAACTTAACCGCTAAGACTTAACCGCTGATACTTAATCGCTGGAATAGTAACCGCTGGCAGAGTAACCGCTAGTAAAGTAACCACTACTGACTTAACCGCTGAGTAGTTAACCGCTGTGAATAAACCGCTAACACAGTACAAAGTACAACGTAATGCTCGCTCCACTATTTGTACTTAACCGCTATTACTATCCGCTAAACATCGAAACTAACCGCTGTGAAGTAAACCGCTGGAGTTTAACCGCTGAAACAGTACAAAGTACAGCGTAATGTTCGCTCCACTACTTGTACTTAACCGCTACCACTAACCGCTAACTACCCAAACTAACCGCTGTGAAGAATACTTTAACGTGGAGCAAACCGCTGGCAAGAAAAAGTTCCAAAACCCATTCGTACACCTCACAAACGTTAGATATAGTCCAACCAACTGATAAACTAGATGAATCTAACCTTTCTAATCCTAGAAGTACAAGAAATATCACAAGAAACACCACGAACGAGCACCAAAATGAGTAAAATATTTAAGATGACCAAGATCTTTGATCATAAACTTTGAGTTTAGAAAACTTTTAAATTTTTCAATTTCACCAACATTGTTACCAGTGATGACAATGTCATCAACATAAACCAATAAAGCTAGAAAAACACCATTATTATCCTTAGTGTATAAAGAATAGTCATTAAGACTTTGTTTAAAACCATTTTCCACCAAAGCAGTGGTAAGTTTTTCATTCCACTGCCTTGGAGCTTGTTTTAGCCCATACAAAGACTTATTCAACTTGCACACTCTAGTATCATTTTTGTCATAATAACCAGGAGGTAATTGCATATACACATCTTCATACAAATCACCATATAAAAAGGCATTATTAACATCCAGTTGAAATAAAGGCCACTTATTAGAAACAGATAAGGCAATTAAACACCTAACAGTAACCATTTTAACAACAGGACTAAATGTCTCCTCATAATCAATTCCTTCTCTCTGGTTATAACCTTTAGCCACAAGTCTAGCTTTATACCTATCAACTTCACCAGAAGATTTATATTTAAGTTTCCAAATCCATTTACTTCCAATGGCAAATCTGCCAGCAGGTAACTCACACACCTCATAAGTATTGTTCCTATGTAGAGCTTCCATTTCAGAATTCATAGCTTCTTTCCACATAGGATTTTGAACAGCCTCTGAAAGAGACTTAGGTTCACAAGACTTATTGAGAGTGGTAGAGAAACACATATTAACTCTAGACAGTTTAGAATAGGAAACATATTTTTCAAGACCATACTTCACATTACTACCCACAACAAAGTCATTAAACCTAACAGGCTGACTCCTATGTCTACTAGACCTTCTCAGACTTGGTGGTGCTTCACCATGATCCTCACCATTTAAAACATTTTGACTTATGCCCTCAGAGGTGATAGTATCATCTATCTGGGTTGCAGTGGCTGCATCTTCCTCATTGACAGAATTACTATTGTCATCAGAAGATACCCTGCCACTACCTTCCTCATTAGAAGGGTCCCCCTCTTCATCATTGGGACTTTCAGACCCATGAGCATCAAAAAAGTTCAAAGTATTTACTCCACTTCCATCAAAGTTTAGTTCTGTTTTATCAAACACAAGGTCATTTTTATTTAAAACATTCTCAGACTTCATTTTAAAAGGAAATATAGTTTCATAAAACTTTACATCTCTTGAAAAAAACACAGATTTACTTTCCAAACCATACAACTTATATGCCTTTTTTATACTAGAAAAACCAATTAAAACACATTTTTCAGATTTAGAACTAAACTTATCACTTGAGTTCAAAATAGTGGAATAACAAAGACACCCAAAGGATCTGATATGAGAGAGACTAGGATCCTTACCATATACTAAGAAATAGGGAGAAGCACCAGACAAGACAGAAGAGGGGAGCCTGTTGATTAAGTAAACAGCAGTTAAAACACACTCAGGCCACATAGATAGGGGAATCCCCCCTGAAACATAAGACTCCTAGCCACATTAAGAAGGTGTCTATGTTTCCTCTCAGCAATCCCATTTTGCTGAGGAGTATAGGCACAAGAAGTTTGATGGATCATACCTAAATCATTTTTGATAAATGATGATTAACAAATTTTGTACCATTATCTGACCTAATGATTTTAATCCTTTTATTAAACTGAGTAAAGATAAGTTTTATGAAATTTTCAATATAATTTGCAACTTCAGTTTTAGATTTTAGAAGATAAACCCAAACAGCTCTACTAAAATCATCCACAATAGTTAGAAAATACCTAAAACCTTCTTTACTAGTAATTTTNATTCAAAGTATTTACTCCACTTCCATCAAAGTTTAGTTCTGATTTATCAAACACAAGCTCATTTTTATTTAAAACATTCTCAGACTTCATTTTAAAAGGAAATATAGTTTCATAAAACTTTACATCTCTTGAAAAAAACACAGATTTACTTTCCAAACCATACAACTTATATGCCTTTTTTATACTAGAAAAACCAATTAAAACACATTTTTCAGATTTAGAACTAAACTTATCACTTGAGTTCAAAATAGTGGAATAACAAAGACACCCAAAGGATCTGATATGAGAGAGACTAGGATCCTTACCATATACTAAGAAATAGGGAGAAGCACCAGACAAGACAGAAGAGGGGAGCCTGTTGATTAAGTAAACAGCAGTTAAAACACACTCAGGCCACATAGATAGGGGAATCCCCCCCTGAAACATAAGACTCCTAGCCACATTAAGAAGGTGTCTATGTTTCCTCTCAGCAATCCCATTTTGCTGAGGAGTATAGGCACAAGAAGTTTGATGGATCATACCTAAATCATTAAAAAGTTTTGATAAATGATGATTAACAAATTCTGTACCATTATCTGACCTAATGATTTTAATCCTTTTATTAAACTGAGTAAAGATAAGTTTTATGAAATTTTCAATATAATTTGCAACTTCAGTTTTAGATTTTAGAAGATAAACCCAAACAGCTCTACTAAAATCATCCACAATAGTTAGAAAATACCTAAAACCTTCTTTACTAGTAATTTTATAAGGACCCCAAACATCACAGTGAACTAAATCACCAACAAACTCAGATTTATGTTCACTTAATGGAAAAGCCTCCCTAGTTTGTTTAGATTTATGACATATATCACAAGGAGAGACATGATCCATCTTTTTAAAACCAATTTTATTTCCCAAAACAGATAAGACTTGGTCAGCAGGATGACCAAGCCTTTGGTGCCATAACTCATTGGAAACATGACAAACAAACACAGAATTGCACATACCAAAGTTAGACTCACCACATCTATTCAAGTCAAACAAATAAAGCCCCCCAGACTCACTACCAGTCCCCACAAGCTTGTCCTGTTTCAAATCCTGAATATAACATTTATGTTCATCAAACCCAACAAAGAACTTACTATCTTTTATCATTTTATTAACAGACAACAGACTAACATTAATCAGGGACAACAAGAACATCAAACAGAACAACACCAGAAGTCAGTTTAAGACTACCAATAGCAGAAATTTTAGCAACAGTACCATTAGGATGACCAACAGTGAGCATAAGACTAGAAATATCAACCACATTAAACATATTCTTAGTGGAATCAGTCATGTGCTGATTAGCACCAGAGTCAATAATCCAACCAAGAGTAACATTATAACTCACAGAACCAGTTTTAGCACAGAAAAATTTCTCAAAATTCAAATTAAACATAACATTGTTATTCATAAAACTGGTTTTCATACCTGCCATACTAGCAGAGACATTAGCAAAGGGTTTCTCATTGATAAGACTTAAGAGCTTCATCATTTGATCATTAGTGAAAGTTCCAGTCATAGACCCAGAAGAAGTAGATGGTTGAGACATATCTGCATTAGCACTAAACTTTTTTGCAGCAGCAGATTGCTTAGGCAAGTTTGGGTTTCTTTTAAAACCAGGTGGATAACCATTTAATTCAAAACACCTTTCAATAGTATGACCAATTAAACCACAGTGTTTACAAACCAAATTAGGATTAGGTCCCCTATTACCATTACCATTATTATTATTACCATTACCATTTCTCCTAACAAAATTGTTATTAGAGTTTGAATTATTATTGGTCTTAGCAATAAAAGCAGCAGGTTGGACCTTGCTGTTTGACCCAGAACTTGGGTGGAGTCCTCTATGAGACTCCTCCATAGAGATCACATTAAAGGCCTCTTTGACATCTGGTAAGGGGTCCCTAGCCTAGATATTACTCCTAATTGGTTGGTATACTTCATTTAAACCCATAAGAAACTGCATAAGTCTAACAAGTTGATTATGTTTCAAAACCCCTTCATGAGCAGCACAAGTACAGGTAGGTAACAAGGTTAAAGTGTCAAATTCTCTCCATAGAGAATTCAACTTATGATAATAATCAGGCACAGACAGTTCTCCTTGTTTAAGACTATTAATTTTATGAATCACATTAAAGATAATAGAACCATCAATCTTATCATAGGTTTCCTCCAATTCTTTCCATACTTCAGATGCAATTTCTGAGTACACTTGCCCTAGTACAACTCAGGGGACAAGGACCCAAGAATCCAGCCAAGAACAATGGCATTGCATCTCTCCCATTGCAGGGATAGAACTGGACTAGTAACAGGTTTAACACAAGTACCATCAACAAATCCCATTTTATTCTTTCCTTTTAAAGCAATTTTCATAGCAGTAGACCACATTTTATAATTGTCAGACCCAGTGAGTTTAAAATGCACAATAGACACATTAGAGTTATCACTAGAATGCAGGTAAAGAGGATTACCAGCATCCAAAGAACTAATAAGAACCTCAGTCATGATAGCAAGAATAAGAACAACATAAAACAGATAAACCAGACAAGAAGCAAGAAACAAGCAAAGAGACAGATAAACCAGACAAATAACAAACCAACAAAAACAATAAACAACTCCAACAATCCCTTAAACTATACTCCACCAACCTAAACAGAAACAACCAACAACTCCAACAATCCCTTAACCTACTCTCCACCAATCTAAACAATAAAAGAAAACTACAACTAGCAAGAACAATAACACTACTACTCACACCCAATTCAACTGTGGTACCAAGTCTCACACCTATCTGTGGGAAGAGCAGGTTTCCGTACTTCTCAAGGAAGCAGGTCAAGATGTTACCCACAGAGTTTGCAGTGTGAAAAACTAAAATACCCAGTGAATTAAAGAAAGAATGATCTTACAGTGGTAAAGAAATACGCAGCGGAATGAACAGATCACCAACACCCTTGATTCACTTAGTCAAGAGTGTTGGTAACCAAGAAAGAGCCCCAATAATACCACAAGAACCTCCAGAACCAAGATCCCCAAATTGACAAATTAGGGTTTCAAGAAACCCTAACTGACAAATCCAAGAATCACCACAAAGCGACAATTAACACCACGGCTGTTGAGAAAACAGCCTCAATAGAGCCCAATTACACTCCAATCAAGAAAACCCCAAATTATGAGATCAAACCCTAAAAACCCTAATATCAAGAACCAACGGAGATCAAAGNCTATCTGTGGGAAGAGCAAGTTTCCGTACTTCTCAAGGAAGCAGGTCAAGATGTTACCCACAGAGTTTGCAGTGTGAACAACTAAAATACCCAGTGAATTAAAGAAAGGGAGACCTTACAGTGGTAAAGAAATACGCAGCGGAATGAACAGATCACCAACACCCTTGATTCACTTAGTCAAGAGTGTTAGTAACCAAGAAAGAGCCCCAATAATACCACAAGAACCTCCGGAACCAAGATCCCCAAATTGACAAATTAATGTTTCAAGAAACCCTAACTGAACCACCAATTAACACCACGGCTGTTGAGAAAACAGCCTCAATAGAGCCCAATTACTCTCCAATCAAGAAAACCCCAAATTATGAGATCAAACCCTAAAAACCCTAATATCAAGAACCAACGGAGATCAAAGCCGTGGCTCTGATACCATGTTAAAACTATAGATCTGATATCAAAACAACCTCAACACTTAAGAAATCACCCAGCCAACCTCCCCTTGGTGAATCTTTTTATTACTCAGTAAATCAAGAAAACAAGTCCTCAAACGAGTGCTTGTAAACAATACAAAAGAAAGAGATTGTCCCCTTCAGAAGGATCCAATCTATCACACTACACAGTTTGAATACAATAATCCTCACTACAAACTCTCTCCAATAATACCAGAAACACTACAATACAATTGATCAAGATGATCAAAAACTATAAACCAGACTATGTAAACCACGAAGAAGATGAGAGAAAAAGTGTGTGAGAATGAGACGGCTTGAATGAGAGGATTAAGGTTTGTCCAGCTTATATAGAACCAAGTTACACTTCAGTCCCTGAAATAACACAAACCTGCCATACAGAGCCAAACATACAAACACATAGTAAAAGTGACATAATAAGCCCCTCAACTTATATAGACCACATGAGCTTGAAATAAACCACATATTCCAACAATAAGTTAAAGTTTTAGAAACATTGTCAATACGTGTTACACCAATCTTTCCATAGAGTTAAAGTGCCCATTATCTGCCTTAACTGTCTACTATGAGTACAATTAATGTGATATTTTACAGCATAAACTAAGAGCAGTAAATTAACACAAAAAAAAGGTATCACCTTATCTAAAAAAAGCTATGACTAAGCAAAGATAAATCACAAGGTCAACTAAAAATCTGCACAGTGTCCCCACTTAAACAGCTGAGTACAGCCGAGTTCCAAATCTCTGTGCACCTCATGTCCCATATCTGGTTCGTTGGAGTTCTAAGGCGCTGAACCACAGCCAGCTTGGACATGTCATGCAATACCAAGTTAGACGTGACCTCATTTGTGGAAACAAACATGGGACTGTGATTTTGTTTGTTAATGATGGTAGATTTTGGTAGTCGCATGCTATCCACTTGGGCCAACAAAGAGCATGTTTTGTGATAACTTTGGGTCCCATTCCTCTTGTAAAATATATGAGAACCCTCAACTCCACAAGACATGGAAGGAGTGGGAAGTGGTTGAGAGGCAGACATTTCAATCTTCGGTCGGAATGAAGCTACAATGTCACCAACGCCAGAGTGTGCAAGAGATATGCAAACTCCTTGGTTCGTTGATTCAGGAATCAAATATGGCCTTCAATTAAAAAAATGGTTAGTAAATGAAGAAATTAAAAATAAATAAATAAATAATAAATACTTGTCATCTTAGAGAATAGGTTAGCATAACGTATTCTGTTAAGTTTAAACATGTAATCAGTACAAGACAAACATTCAAAAACCACCTGTCACGCGCAAATATGATTGAATAGAAGAAACAAAGTTTTAAGGTTTCCAATATACAACAGGAGGGAGATATAGTTGTTCAGATCAAAAACTAATAAAAAAATGTCAATGTTAGTATTGAAAAGAAACAATTTCAGAGAAGTTCCCTCAACAATCCTCATTATTTATTAGAGCAAAAAAATCACTTTTTCTTTTGCATGTGGCGACCATACCCTCAATTTCAAAGGTATAAATTGCCCCTATACCCTCAATTCTTAAAGAGATCAAGTTTCTTTTCCGTTAAAAAAATAGAAATAAATAAATAAAAACCAAAAAAGAAAAAGACACTATACTATGATTGCTAACTAATACTCATTGAAGATATAATTCAGTGCCAAATCCTCCGGTGCCTAGTAGTCTCCTAAAAACATGATTATGACATATAGCAGTATCTATTTTAGTTGTTTTTATTACATTATACTTTGTTTTTTTGATAATTTACAAACTTTACCAAAATTATAAGATGTTTTAAGAAAATTGATTATTGTGTTAAAAGTGAAATGAAAGAAAATGATCAGTTTTTACATATTTTTGAAGTGGTTATCAGGGTTAGAAATGGATCTAAGAATAACCTTTAATTTTAGAGCATTTATAAGCCAAGAGGGCTTATAATTCAGTTAGGATTTCTCGTAACTCTTAATATTATGTTTCAACTAGCACCTTTCCAACCTATTACTTTCCATTGTGACAGGAAGCTTATGAGATAGCTATAAGTGATTTCTTTTCCTATTGATAGAAAATAAGTCTGCACAAGCTTCAAAAGCCATATAAATTACCTTTCTTCACTGCAATCGATGTTCCACTCACACATGCCAATCTGAGAAGCAGACAGAAGGGTTCGTGTACCAGAAGGGGATGAATCAGATGCAACTGAGATCACGGTATGAACAGGATTGCAAGACAACCCAGTCCTGGATTCCAAGGGTGTCCTGGTTTGACGAATATCAAAAGCCATAACCATGCCATTCTACATGTAGACAAATAAACGATAAACAGCAATACAACTATATGTCTCAATTTCAACCCATTTATTTTGGATTTCTTTTTTTTATCTCTAACAGGTCAAAGAGACGAAAGAAACACCTAACAAAGAAAGAAGTCAAGATCTGCCCATGGTTTTTTTTATAGCATGAAGCTTCCTTAATAATTTTTTCAAAGTTTTTGATTATTGATATAATATAATTTTTGTAACCATCTTTGACACACGAAATATTTAGAAATTTAAACTTTAAACAAACAGTATTAGGGGTAGGTCAAAATCCAAACCCTCCCTTACAAAACTACTGGCCCGTTGCCACATCTAAATCAAACACGACCAGCTTGCTTAATCAAACTGCGAGAAGTACCTGTAATCCTGTATAAATATGATGTGAACTGTCGTTATCCCATGAGCATGACCAAGCAGGAGCCTAAAGTAAATAGCAACAAACATGTTCCAAGGGACATATGCGAGTCAGCAGAATTTTTACAGATGAAATCTTCCAAGGAAAAGCAGAAACCTAAAATAATGCATGTGAAATGATTTGGAGAACATGGTCCAAAGTCCAAACAACCTTAATGGATATTTATATGATGTTATTGGAAGACATTTGATTCAAGCATTGAAGAAACCACGGAAACTATTGTTTACCACAATGTTAAAAAAATATTTATACTGCATTTCTAGCAGAAAATAAAGAACTGGAAATCCCTATAGGACATAAGACAGAGTATGAAACATGTTATCTTCACAATTGGGCAACATAGTAAAATTACTTGTGAGCATTTTAACTCATCGTCCACAACTCCTAATGGACCTAACCTGTTGGAGCTGTGTTGACAACCGCAGTTAGTCTACATGTTTGGTTTTTAAATAATTGCATTATAATTGCAGCAAGGATACACAGAAACTTTACCGGCAAATCATAGGTAAGAACAGTGGTGTTGCTTTCTGTGCTGAGGTCAACATAAACAACAAAAAAAGAGAAATATTTGTTTAGGAAGAGAATGAATTGGTATCGAAGAATACTTAAATATAGACAGAAAAGAAACATTATCACCTGACAACTGACAATTTCTTCCCCAAAGAAGCAAGTAGTGCAAGCCTGGTATCAGGTTTAACACAAAGGGCCCTAACAGCCTTTGTATTCTCAGGAAGTTGGATATCTTCTCTTTCATTTGGAGCTACCAAACTTATCTGCACATAGTGTAAACATTCTATGTAAAAAAAAGGTTTAGGTTGTAGTAAAAAAACATGCCAAGTCATGACAAATGAAGCTTTCCTGTCAGGGCACCAAACTTACTTTTGTTAGTAAATTCATTCCTCCCATTCCATTTAGCCTTCGAGCAACGATTATAAGTTGACCAGAAGCGTCAATATCAAAAAATCGACCTCCATCAACCCGAAACTCTCCCTAATTAACATAATAAGACACTGAATAAGTTATGACGATATACTGATACTTAATGGTCAATCTTCTTGTATCCATACTATAAAAAGAATTGACAAAGAGAATGAAACCAACAACAGAAAGACTATTTAAACGTCACCTCAGCTTTAAGAACACATAACCAGGAAAACTCTGAAACCATTTCCATAAACATACATACCTTCCATAATAATTATGAGATGAAAGATGTCTAACTACAGCAGATCATTAATTATATGCCTACAGTGACATCAAACAAATCAAGTAGAATTACCAGTGGAAAAGTGTGCTTTCAGAAAGCAAATAACCAAGGTTGAATTAATATCACTCTGCATATTAGCCACAATAGCTTACACTCTTTTAAACCATACCACTAACCCAATAGAAAATTGCATTGTAAGTGGCACACCATGTCTTGGTTCTTGGTTTGGATTCGCTATCAAAAACGCTGGCCAGTTTTTGGTTTCATTTTCGGTGTAAACTCGATTTTCATAAAGTACTACTATTTTATATAGAAACAACAATGAACACACATACTTCTTTCGACCAGTTTAAACTAAAAAACACATACAGAAANTTCTTATATTTCAAATGATAGAATATTTGGAAACAATAGATAACCATAAAGTCTTGAAGTAGTAAGATACTACTTAGTCTTTAAAGAAACAGGCAAACATGTATAATCGACCTTTAAACATTCTTCATGATGTAGAGCAAATAAAACAGGAACTAATAATTACACTGCATATATAAGTAGCTTATAAAAAAGGATAAGCAAAGAACAAAATTAATTTTGGTAAAGCTTGACAGCTACCGATTATAGATGCTCCAACAATAGCTAATTTCTATGACCCATGATAAGGTAAATTTCAGTGGTACTACTATGTCAACTATAACAAACTGAGAGTGGGAGGTAATTACAAACCTGTTGCTTAAATATCCCTGAGCAAGATTGACTTCCAGATCCAATATCTACAATGCATAGACACGTAAAAGAAAAAGATATCAGCACCACGAACAAAAATCAGCACATCTAATCAGCAGATTTCAAATGGTTATTCATTGAAATGTTACCTTTTATCATTCTTCTTTGGTAGTCCTGGGATGATCCCTGTGACTCTCTTTGTCTATCTTCTAGCAACCTCTCCAAACTTTTCTTTTCCTGCATAAGTTTATGTTTTAATAAGCATCGACGAGGGACCTACTAAGCAGCTTAAGACGTGATAATTCTTGTAATGTGAAGTATTAAATAACCGAGAGAATTACAGCATTTAAGAACTTGTTACAAGATGATCAGATTAACATAAAGTACATTCATGTGATGAAAAAAGAGCAGAATATATTGAGCATCAGGAGGCACAAGCTATTACAGAACACAAACAAATAAAGGGTTTGCTAATGTAACAAACAAGAAACATACAAAAACATACCTCTGTTAGCATCTGCAATTTACGACACAAATCAGCTTCTCGTTCCAGGAATCTAACTTCTTTGTTGCAATAGTCAGTATTCTGCAAAGAAAATAACATGGAAATGATAGTATCCTACAAAAAATGATAACAAGGTAATAAAAAGCCATCATGAGAAGGTGAAGTTATTACTGCCACCAGTATTCTAAAATCCTTGCTTACTGCTGCTTTGTAAGTTGCTCATTTAAACCAATTCTGGAGAATCAGAAAGTTCTTTGTAAACTAGGTACAGAATAGGATGATATATAATTTCCACCATTATTTTTTTCCCTGCATTTTTTGTAGTTTTACTTCGATCTGTGACTTAAAATGATTTGTCGTTTTTGGTGATCAATGTAGGTACGAAATTTAATATTTCTGTGTATAATAAGTACAATGTGTGTGAACTTCTTCAACAGGTAAGTGGTAATCAAAACAAATTCCCTAGAAGGCATTGTATAATTCATGCAAACTGCAGCCACATAAGAAATACATTAAGTCAACATGTAACTGAGAAAGTCTTCCCACCTTTTTCTCAAGAGAATCGCATTTCGCTTTGAGTGCCCGCACTTGCTGAAAGCAAAAAAAGTTGTTTTTAGTCGGGGAGATGCAATAATAAACTTCTTATTTCCTTTTCCACGGTATTGATAGAGAAAAGATTACCTTGTGTAATCTATCATCAACTGCGCAAAGCCGCGCTGCATAAAGAACTCGTATATCTTTCAATGTAGATCGTCTGTTGCATTGAGGACACTGGCGACCATTTGAAAGATAGAAAATATAAGATGGTTGAATTGAGAGGGGGAAAAAAAACGCAGCTGAATATAGACAAACCTTGCCATTACTGCGACGTTGTCGAAGCCACTTCTTTATACATGACAAGCCATATATGTGCCCACAAGGAAGACAACTAAATAAATAAATAAATAAATAAAGTTAGTGGAAGAATATAATTCCCCTAAAACACAAACACTTGATAAGTTTGAGTCTGCAGCTTCAATTATCAAAAACGTAAGATGCATACCTATGCTAATCGATATGAAATAACAAAACCAAGAAATTGCTCCATATTTAGATAAGTAAAATTTTCAAGCACTTGAAACATATAAAAAGTAACTGATCACATATTATCATTTGAAAACACTGAAAATATGGCATCATATAGTACATGTGATAAACACCTAGTATGTTTTTTTTTTGGGTAAAGGGGATTACCCCGGTAAATTATATAATCACAGAAAAAAGTTAAGTACAATGGTATGTGGCAGAATTACCACATAAACCTCAAGCAACACGCTTGAACAACCACTAAGCCGATTGTGACATGCGACAATGTACACTATACACCTAGTATGTTTTCGACAATAGTAACACATGCTTATTTAAGATTTAAAAACCGCGCTAGTTTTACAAGAATAAAACTGATAGTTAGAAACAAACGCAAGAATTAGTGGTTAGCAAAATAATCAAATAAATAAGCTACAGGTCCACAATTGTATGTATGTATGTATATATACCACATTTTGTGTTCGCCTTCGGTAGACCAAGCCTCGATACAAATAGGACAAAATAAACCATCAATTTCGCCACGATTCATCTCATCCTCAACATCATCATCTTCTTCACTTTCTTGATTCACCAGTTTCGCTTGTGATTTGTTCACTTGTGAACCCCCAGCCGTAATTGAAGAAACCCTAGGCGGTGACGGAATAAGAACCACATCTTCTTCGGATTCTTCTTCTTCTTCTTCTTCTGATTCTTCATCTTCTGATTCTTCCTCTTCGTTTTCTCCGATTTCGACTGCTCCGAAATCATCCATCGTTTCAGTAGATAATAGTAACACACACTATTATTTTTTATTTTGAGATTTGTGTTGACAAAGGAGGAGGAGGGAGAAAGGGTTTGGAAAATAAAAATTGCGGAATGGAGTGGAGGGAACCTAAAATTGAAACCCAATGTTTTCCCGGGGTCTCGAGAGTGACTTTTTACAGTTACATTACCTTTCTTCTTTTTATAAAATAAGGTGCCGTTTGGTAGTAGGTGGTATTTATCTTATAGGAATACTATCAAAGTGAAATATTTCATTTGGTATGTGGGTGTGGATTTTAAAAGTGGATTTGAAACCTTTACTTGAGGGTTTGTACGAAACTGATAAGACCCGGTTTAAGGAAGTTTACCAAAGGCGTCGCAGGAATAACTACAAGGGTGGGACTGCAAGTTAACTAAAGCTGGAAGGGGTTAAATAATTATATCAGTATTTCATATTTTACTAGTTTCCTTTATTATACAATAAGGCTTGTTTTCCAAGTCAGTCGTTTATTATATATAGGGGTTTTAGGGTCATAAGTTAGGGTATGAATTTGGGGAGTCGATAATAGGGAATTCTTACTTGTTCTGAGATTACAGAAGGGTTCTTTTATTAGTGTCTTTGTCCATTGTTGCTGTCTTGAATAATACTGTTCTGGTTTATGAATTGAATTGGTTTCCAACCTTATCAATTGGTATCTGAGCACACGATTCTGGACAATTTTTTTTCCTTTTCAGTATTACTTGGTTCTGAATTCCTAACCTATTATCCGCCATGACTAACAAAAAAGTTGCAGAATTAGATGAGGAAGTCAGTGCATATAAAATTGAAAATAATGCACGATTTGATGCCTTAGAGAAGAAGTTTGATGATGGTATTGGAAGGTTAGACGCGGGTATTGCAGCCATCAAGGAGGAATTGAAACAACTCATCTTGGGAAAACCTACACAGGTTGAAACTATGCCTCAAGTCACTAAGTCAGCTACAAAGGTGGGCCCTTATATACCACCTATACATCGTCATAATGAAGCACTGCGACGTGAATATGATGATCTTGGGTTCGAATTGCATACTCATACCCTGGAATCGAGCAGTACGATGGGCAAAAATCACAGGGTTAGTTTTTTTGAGAAAGAAGGTTCCGTCAAAACAGATGCAAGGAAAGTGAATGACCTGCATGAAGACCAGTTTAAGCAGCATACAGATGGTGGTTCCACATTTGTCAACGGGATGCAGCCCACAGGTTTCGGACGGGGGTTCGGGACAGAACCACAAACAACTCTTGACAGGGGGACACATCAGAATGCTGAACACCGGATGCGAAAACTCAAGATGCCGATTTTTGAGGGTGACGATGCCCACGGATGGATTTATAGGGTGGAGCGTTATTTTGAGGTTCAAGGTGTCATAAGACGATAACATCTTCGGGCAGCAGCATTATGTCTAGAAGGAGAAGCTTTAGCATGGTACCGATGGTATGAACAACAGGAACCATTTGACTCATGGGATCATCTAAAAGAAGAATTATTAGATCGTTTTCAAGTCACCAAAGAAGGCAATTTGTATCAGCAATTCTTATCAATCCTGCAAACTGGGACTGTGAGAGACTACCGCAGTTTATTTGAAAAATTAGCTGGGCAATTGACTGGGATATCTCAAAAAGTATTATATAGTACTTTTATAAAGGGTCTGAAATCAGAGATAAGATCTGGTCTTTGGATTCTAGAACCGACCGGGTTACGAGATGCCATGCGGTTAGCCCAAGTGATCGAAGATAATCAGATGACGGGTAGAAGCAATTCGGGTTCATGGTTAGCTGGGAAATCATCATATAATCCGGGACAAACCGTTACCAAGACTGTAGGTGATACTTCTTCACGCATGTCTAGTTCACTATTCGGGTCTCAGAACTCAAGTAACAATAGCGGTACACGAAATCAGTTCAAAAAGTTGACGGATTATGAGTTTCAAGAAAAGCGAACAAAAGGATTGTGTTTTCGTTGTGACCAAAAATATGGACCAGGTCATAGGTGTCCTAACCCCACTCTTCAGGTGTTATTGGTTGGTGAAATCGATGAAGAGAGTATGGAGGAAGAGCGGGAAGTTGAAGATGTTGATCATGCGCACTTAGACGTTATTGAGGTATATTTAAATTCTGTTATGGGGTTCACAACTAATCATACTATGAAACTTCGTGGGATTATAGGGGATATGGTCGTGGTGGTACTCATTGATAGTGGGGCAACTCATAATTTTCTGTCAACGCGAGTGGTGAAACACTTGGGGATTGTCGTTACAGATTCAAGCCGATTTCCGGTGACCCTTGGCAATGGGCAGGTTGCTCACAGCAAAGGCATATGTAAAGGTGTGGTAGTTTCACTTCCAGAAATGCAGTTGATAGATGATTTTTTACCATTGGATTTAGGAAGTACGGATGTAATCTTGGGAATCAAATGGCTGCAGACTTTGGGTGATGTAAAGGTAAACTGGAAATTGTTAACAATGACTTTTTTGGGAGACCGCGGCAAAATCACATTAGTAGGAGATCGCGGATTATGTCGATCTAAGGTGTCTTTCAAAGCAGTCGCGAGATCCTTGCAAATGGATGGTGAAGGTTTTTGGGTAGGGTTACATAATGTGACAACTAACGAGACAGTAGGGGGTACAAATATACCTAAGGCGGTGGCAGGATTGTTAGATGACTATGAGGACGTTTTTACGATGCCAAATACTTTACCTCCCAACCGGGAGCATGAGCATGCAATAGTTTTACAAGATCGGGGTGGCGCCTGTTAGTGTTCGTCCTTATCGTTATCCGCAAGCTCAGAAGGATGAAATTGAAAAGCTGGTACGTGAGATGTTGGAAGCTGGAATCATTCAGCCAAGTGTGAGTCCTTTTTCCAGTCCCGTTTTATTGGTTAAAAAGAAAGACGGAAGCTGGCGATTTTGTGTGGACTACCGAGCCTTGAATAAGGTAACTGTGCTTGACAAGTTTCCTATGCCAGTTATTGATGAATTGTTGGACGAATTGCATGGAGCAGGAATATTTTCTAAGATAGATCTTAAATCGGGCTACCATCAGATTCGAATGAAGAGTGGTGACATACCGAAGACCACTTTTCGGACTCATAAGGGTCATTATGAGTTCATGGTGATGCCATTCGGTCTCACCAACGCGCCAGCCACTTTTCAATCTCTTATGAACAAGGTTTTTAAACCCTTCTTGCGTCGATTTGTTTTAGTTTTTTTTGATGATATTCTGATTTATAGTCGAACACTTGAAGAACATCATACCCATTTGAATGCTGTTTTGGGGAAATTACGTCAACATAAGTTATATGCCAATTCAAAAAAGTGTTCTTTTGCTAAAAAACAAATAGAATACTTGGGCCATTTGATTACAAAAGAGGGAGTATCAGCTGATCCATCCAAAATTTTAGCAATGGTTGAGTGGCCTAGTCCGAAAACTTTGAAAGAATTACGTGGTTTCCTAGGTCTGACAGGTTACTATCGAAAGTTTGTAAAAGGTTATGGTTCTATTGCCGCCCCCTTAACCAGTCAGTTGAAAAAAGATAGTTTTAAATGGGGAGAGGATGCTACTAATGCATTTGAAGCTTTGAAGAAGGCAATGACGGAGCTACCAATGCTTGCATTACCAGATTTTAACTGACCATTTATTATTGAAACCGATGCTTCTGGGTATGGTATTGGTGCTGTTTTGATGCAGGACAAGAGACCGATAGAATTTTTTAGTCAAGTACTTGGGGTTAGAGCTAGACTCAAATCAGTTTATGAGCGTGAATTAATGGCTATCGTGTTTGCTGTTAAAAAGTGGCGTCCTTACTTGTTGGGAAAGAAGTTTTTTGTGTGTACCGACCAAAAAAGTCTTAAGTTTTTATTGGAACAAAGAATCGTGCCAGGTAACATCAAAGATGGGTATCTAAATTATTAGGTTATGATTTTGAGATTCAGTATTGTTCGGGAAAAGAAAATCAGGCAGCAGATGCACTATCACGTCGTGGAGAGCCTACACAGCTTGGGTCCTTGTCGGTTCCATTTGTTTTAGATTGGGAAGAGTTAGCTAAAGAAATAAAGGATGATCCCGATTTGAGTGAAATACGGCAAAAGTTATTAGATGGAGACACAACGTTAGGAGATTACAAATTCGATGGGCATCGATTACTTTACGAGGGTCGTCTAGTGTTGCCTCGTGCATCTTCCTGGATTCCAAAGTTATTTAATATTTTCCATGATAGCGTTATTGGTGGGCATTATGGGGTACTTAAAACTTTTCATAGCATTGGAGCTTTATTGGATAGGTATGAAAAAGGATATTGAGAAGTTAGTTGCTGATTGCGTGATATGTCAACGTCAGAAGTACTCCACTATGGCGCCTGGAGGGTTATTGCAACCTTTAGAGTTACCTACAAAGATTTGGGAAGGTGTTTCAATGGATTTTATTGACGGGTTACCTAAATCAGATGGTTATACAGTAATTATGGTGGTTGTCGATAGGTTGAGCAAGTATGCTCACTTCATACCGATGCGTCATCCTTATACTGCAATAACGGTAGCAGCTGCATTTTTACGAGAGGTTATCAGACTTCATGGAATTCCCGAATCCATTGTGTCAGACCGTGATAAAATTTTTTTAAGTCATTTTTGGAAAGAGATTTTCAAGTTACAGGGGACTCAACTGAAGTATAGTACTTCATATCACCCGCAAACCGACGGGCAAACGGAGGTGGTTAATAGATGTATCGAGACTTATCTACGCTGTTTTGCATCAGATACTCCTAAACAATGGGCTCGTTGGATTTCATGGGGTGAATATTGGTATAACACGTCTTACCATACTTCTACAAAGATGACCCCATTTAAAATCTTATATGGGCGAGATCCTCCGCACCTGGTTCATTATGGAAAAGCTTCTTCTCCGGTGTTTGAGGTAGATCGATATTTGGAGGAAAGGGATAGAGTGTTAGAAGAACTGAAGGAGCAATTAAATAAGGCACAAGCAAGAATGAAACGCCATGCTGATGAGCACCGTAGGGATGTAGAGTTTAATGAGGGCGAGTGGGTTTATCTTAAACTGCGTCCTTATAGACAACAATCAGTAGCCCGAAGGCGTAATGAAAAATTGGCACCAAAGTATTATGGCCCGTTCAGGATTATTGCTCGAATTGGAAAGATTGCTTATAAGCTTCAATTACCCGAAACAGCTTCTATTCATCCAGTTTTTCATGTGTCCCTGTTAAAGAAAGCAATGGGGATGAATGATGTAAGTTCAAAGTTGCCTGTTACATTGACTGAAGACATGGAAATTATTCTTGAACCTGAACAGGTGGAAGGAATTCGTGGAGGTGCTTGTGAAGCTGAAATGGAAGTATTAATCAAGTGGAAGGATTTGCCTGGTTTTGAATCTACTTGGGAGCCGTTTGTGACCATTAAGAAACAGTTTCCTGAGTTCCACCTTGAGGACAAGGTGGCTGTTTGGGAGGGGAGTATTGATAAGACCCGGTTTAAGGAAGTTTACCAAAGGCGTCGCAGGAATAACTACAAGGGTGGGACTGCAAGTTAACTAAAGCTGGAAGGGGTTAATAATTATATCAGTATTTCATATTTTACTAGTTTCCTTTATTATACAATAAGGCTTGTTTTCCAAGTCAGTCGTTTATTATGTATAGGGGTTTTAGGGTCATAAGTTAGGGTATGAATTTGGGGAGTCGATAATAGGGAATTCTTACTTGTTCTGAGATTACAGAAGGGTTCTTTTATTAGTGTCTTTGTCAATTGTTGCTGTCTTGAATAATACTGTTCTGGTTTATGAATTGAATTGGTTTCCAACCTTATCAGAAACCACCCACAAGAGGTTAGGTTACTGACAAAAGAAATGGTTTACTGACACAAATGAATTTTTTTTTGGTTTTATAACTCTTAACTTTCTTGTGGCTTTCTTGTTTGCATGGTGTTTTTTTATTTTATAATATAAGTAAACGGCCCATCGCACTATATAATAATATTAAATAAAAATCAATTCCCAATTACATTTTACAAAACAAACAACATTAATACTATCAATCATTTTTATTTCTTTCAAACCAATCTCAAATCCAAATCAAATTCTAAACCCACTTACAAACCAAACGGGGCCTAAAGGTTATCTTTTATACTTTCTCGAGCATGCGGTATTGTAAGTGTTTGGTGAGTTAAGGCTTAACTTCTTTTTTTCTTTTTTTGTTAAGAGAAACGTGTGTGCGTTAGGTTACCGATCAATTGAAAAGTGAAACAAGATTAAAAAGTGTAAAAAGTAATGACACAAGGACACATGTCTCCCTACCTCTTTTTCATTGAGGGCAGTTTTGTACTTATCATTAAATTTCCTCTCATACACAATCATCCAAAAAACTCTATAAAAACACACACCCGACACCATTCTCCCTACCGCTGTTACAACTACCACCACCGATCAACTACACAACCATCTTCAAATACGTCGGAAACTACCGTTACACACCAACCACCCTAACCAGATCTCCTACCACAATACCACATCGTCGGCGCGCCATCATCATGTGGATTACCTAAATCAGATGGTTATACAGTAATTATGGTGGTTGTCGATAGGTTGAGCAAGTATGCTCACTTCATACCGATGCGTCATCCTTATACTGCAATAACGGTAGCAGCTGCATTTTTACGAGAGGTTATCAGACTTCATGGAATTCCCGAATCCATTGTGTCAGACCGTGATAAAAAAATTTTAAGTCATTTTTGGAAAGAGCTTTTCAAGTTACAGGGGACTCAACTGAAGTATAGTACTTCATATCACCCGCAAACCGACGGGCAAACGGAGGTGGTTAATAGATGTATCGAGACTTATCTACGTTGTTTTGCATCAGATACTCCTAAACAATGGGCTCGTTGGATTTCATGGGGTGAATATTGGTATAACACGTCTTACCATACTTCTACAAAGACGACCCCATTTAAAATCTTATATGGGCGAGATCCTCCGCACCTGGTTCATTATGGAAAAGCTTCTTCTCCGGTGTTTGAGGTAGATCGATTATTGGAGGAAAGGGATAGAGTGTTAGAAGAACTGAAGGAGCAATTAAATAAGGCACAAGCAAGAATGAAACGCCATGCTGATGAGCACCGTAAGGATGTAGAGTTTAATGAGGGCGAGTGGGTTTATCTTAAACTGCGTCCTTATAGACAACAATCAGTAGCCCGAAGGCGTAATGAAAAATTGGCACCAAAGTATTATGGCCCGTTCAGGATTATTTCTCGAATTGGAAAGGTTGCTTATAAGCTTCAATTACCCGAAACAACTTCTATTCATCCAGTTTTTCATGTGTCCCTGTTAAAGAAAGCAATGGGAATGAATGATGTAAGTTCAAAGTTGCCTGTTACATTGACTGAACACATGGAAATTATTCTTGAACCTGAACAGGTGGAAGGAATTCGTGGAGGTGCTTGTGAAGCTGAAATGGAAGTATTAATCAAGTGGAAGGATTTGCCTGGTTTTGAATCTACTTGGGAGCCGTTTGTGACCATTAAGAAACAGTTTCCTGAGTTCCACCTTGAGGACAAGGTGGCTGTTTGGGAGGGGAGTATTGATAAGACCCGGTTTAAGGAAGTTTACCAAAGGCGTCGCAGGAATAACTACAAGGGTGGGACTGCAAGTTAACTAAAGCTGGAAGGGGTTAAATAATTATATCAGTATTTCATATTTTACTAGTTTCCTTTATTATACAATAAGGCTTGTTTTCCAAGTCAGTCGTTTATTATATATAGGGGTTTTAGGGTCATAAGTTAGGGTATGAATTTGGGGAGTCGATAATAGGGAATTCTTACTTGTTCTGAAATTACAGAAGGGTTCTTTTATTAGTGTCTTTGTCAATTGTTGCTGTCTTGAATAATACTGTTCTGGTTTATGAATTGAATTGGTTTCCAACCTTATCAATAAAGAGATAAATAAAACGGTTACAAAAACATCACGCCCCAACCCACTCTCACACTATCTCATAAAACCCAAAAACGCGTTTCCGTTCTCTCTTCTCCCTCATTCACATGTCCATCTCCCAAAAAAAAGTCAGAAAATTATTGTATCGGAGCCCTAAATTTCAGAATCTAGGAATAAAGTGGAGGGAAGTGAGGGAGGAGAGTTATATCGAGTGAGGGTGGGGGGTTTAACTCCAGCGCCTTGCACCAAGGGGGTCGAGTCCTTTCTCCGTTCGTCGCAAGATGCAGTCAGCGAAGACACCTAAGAAAGCCATAAACCAGTCGAAAAATTACCATTTTAGGTCTGAGAATATTCTAATAAGTAATCGTTCAAAGGTAGGATTAGGGCTTCATTTGTTTTATTTTTTCTTTTTGAATTACCATCGATCCATATAGGCACAACACTCGTCTTGGGGGCTGCCTGCTTGACTCGAAGTTTGGGAGTCACTTTCATCATTTTGCTACAACAATATTTGTAAGCTGAATAAACTGAAAGACCCTATATATTATTTGATTTCGTAATTGGGTCATTGTAGGCATGATACGGGCTTTAGTAATTAGGGTAAATTGTAGCACTTTTTGTAGTTTTAAGCTGAAGGAAAAATTAAGGGGGATGACTTTTTGGTATTATTATTAAGTCGATTTTTGTTTTTTTTTTTCTTTTTGTGGAATAGTTGATAAAGATGTTCATGTGAGTGTTTTCGAGATGTTGAGGTAAGGTAGAAGATGATGGGAATAACATAAGGTTGATTTGAGAGAATACTAAATTTCGAGTTGTAAGAAATTAGGGGGTTTTTATTTTTATGGAGAAGCATGTGTTAGTAAAAGTTGTGAAGGTTGGGTGTATGTGTGATTGTGATGTAGAAGTTTGTTTGCGTAGTAATTTTCGGTTGCCCTCCCTTGCTGGTCGACTGAAACCCATAGTCTGATACAGGGTAGATGTGTATATTGTTTTCTTGTCTCGGTTCCCTGGCTCCTGGCGAACGTACGAAATAATAAACATGGGGGATGAGGTATGGGGGTAGTACTGGTATGTAGGTAGCGTGTGGGTAGGTATGGATATGATGAGTCATGCGGGGTAGGTTAGGATAGATTGGGTCTGAGTAGTAGTAGGGGTAAGTAGCTATAGGTGATATAAAGTATAAGAGTAGTGATATAGTATATGTAGTATAGTGAGCTATTATACATAGTTATTATATATATTTATTCTTGGTTCTAAAAATTTTGTACGTGATACAGTTGGCCATATTTTGTAATAGAAAAATTGTTGTTGCAAGATTAGTGAGTCTGTGGGCCCATATTTTGTTGTAATGATACAGTTGGGCCAAGCCGCTACTCACGGCCGACAGGAGAATTAAACGAAGCCCACACTAACAGCCCAAAAATAAAATAGATAATTGGCCCAAATAACTTTCAAAGCCCAACTCGTATAAACATATTTAGAGGAGCCCATTTAAACTCCGGAGTAGTATCTAAAATCGTTAGACGTAAAATACATGGTATATAAATATACCATAAACTAAAACGAAACTCACGAAGTATTTAAGGGACTAATAATTTATTTTACTCGAAACTATTTATTGATACATTTTGAAATAGTTCAACGGATATTACGAAAGCGAACTTACACGTAAACTGTAATCTGTAAACGAGACATTTCGAGATTATCAAGGGTATGGGCGGGGTATACATCTAGGGAGGCAGGGTATATAACTAGCATGTATTTGTGCTTAAATAATTTATTTGTCATTAACTAATCAATTTTTATCAACATATAACAGGTAGTGATACGATAAAATTATCAACAAGAAGTCTTTAAATTAATAATTTATATTTTTCGTAAAACGAGTTTCAGTGGTGTAGAGACAAGTATAGTAAGAATTTGCTACTCATTGCCTGAACTCAACATTGAGGTGGCGTATCGAAGGGTATTAGTGGAGGGGTAGGTATAGTGGATATATATGAGTAAGACTAATAAGTATTCGTTGACGGAATATTTGAGCACGGAATGACGACGAATTAAGATATGTGTCCTATCGTAATATTATTTTCTTGCACGCTATTTTGACTAATAGGTACAATACCATGAGTGTTTTATCCTCGTGTAATAAGTACAGAAACTAAATTTCATTAGTACTTATAAACTTACACCAAGCAAGGATCGGGTGAAGAGGAGCGTTTGTCAGAAGGGAGTGGAGGTAGGGCGGAGGGGTGCCCGTAGTCTTGAAGAGGGAGGGAGTTGGGGGTAGAGGGGGGAGATGATGCCACGTAGGTGGGGGGATTCGGGGGGTGAGGGTCACGTGTCCGGTGCCGCTCACGTTCTCTAGCTGACTTTTCACTACGGAGACTACTATTGCTGAGGTGAGCTTTATCAGCTCCACACGGTTTTATTTATATCTTGTTTTACATTATCTATTATGGGTGAGTAGGACACATGCAAAAATTTTCTGACCAACTATACTATGTTTGCTTCACTTTTTCCAAAACTACTTGCGTAGTTAGCCTAAGCCCCGTGTAAATCCACTTGTTATGCCGACTTTCATGGCCGTTAGTTCCTGCTAGAAGCCATTTGTTAAGTGAAATAGATTCTAATGAGTTTGGGGTTGTACTCCCCCGTGTCGTCGTTTGGTAGACGTTGCAGGGTGCCGTAACTAGGTAGTTAGTGGTGTTAAGATTATGTTGT
>LBNU01005854.1:4714-29926 GCA_014162995.1 Artemisia annua | reverse complement strand
TTTTTTTTTTTTTTTTTTTTTTTTTTTTTTTTTTTTTTTTTTTTTTTTTTTTTTGTCTAACGTTTTCTTTTCTTATGTAATGTATATATATATTTATTTTGTATTTAGATAAATGGGGATGTATTTAGATGTATTTAGATGTATTATTGGTAATAGATTTAAGGAATGTATGTATAATTATTATTTATTTTGTGACTGCCGTAGTCAAAACACTGTCGGTACGCGTGTCGTGCTGTGCTCGAGATAAATTATCAGTTCGGTAAATAATTGCTAGTGTAGTCATCAAGTAATATCTTCATATTTTATTGATAAAAGTAAACGTAGTAGTGGGTTATCGTAGACACAGTGTTCGGGTTCACTTCCCGAAGTAGTTATGTAAGCTCATGTATGCTTAGCCAAAATAGTCCAGTAATCATAAATGGGCGTTTATTATTAAAATATTAGGGAAAAATTACCGTTTGTCACACATCACCACCAGTGGATCTGTCATAAACATCAATCTACCACCACCGCTGTAATTATCAAAACCACCACCATCATTTCGTTATACAGTGGTAGATAATGGATCGTAATTAGCAGATCTAAATAACGAGAACTGGTGACATGAGATTTAAATAACAAATCAGAATCAAGTTTAGTAAATCTCAAGTATGACCACCTTTCAAATAGTTTAATTTAGGAAAATATGTTGAGGATATGGATGGAATATATGCAGCAAATCTAGATGGGTTGGTTTTGGAATAGATGCTTTAAAAGACATTTTAGTAAATGACGAAAAGAGGAGGTGTTTGGTGTGTTGTATACGTAAATTATTGAGTGACATCATTGATAGAAAGTATCTATATAAGAAGCAAAAAAAAGTGAGTAAAAATGTATAAAATGTTATGGAAATTATGTTCATCTATAAAAAAAATGCTTTTTATTAATAAAAACGTTGATCGACAGTAAAAATATTTGTTCATCAGTTATTTTTTTAAGGTTCATCAGTTATTTTTGATAACGTTCATCAGTCTTTGTTTATAGATTCATCAGTTTTCGAGAAAATAACGTTCATCAATTATTTTTTATAAGGTTCATCACTTATTTTTGATAACGTTCATCAGTTATTTTTTATAATGTTTAGTAATTTTCGAAAAAATAACGTTCATCAGTTATGTTTTATATTGTTTATCAGTTATTTTTAATAACGTTCATCGGTTATTTTTTATAATGTTCAGCAGTTTTTGAAAAAATAACGTTCATCAATTATTTTTTATAATGTTTATCAGTTATTTTTTATAACGTTCATCAGTTATTTTCTATAACGTGTATCAGTTATTTTTTTATAACGTTCATCAGTTATTGTTCATATTTAACGTACGATATATCACTCATATCATATCGGATTTGAGGCATTCAAATTTCTGGGTAAAGAATGGCCAAAAAGCTATAACTTTCGTGTTTAAAGTTTTGCAAATTTGGCCTTTAAACTAGACAAAATTAGAGCCGAAAATTTCAATAAAATCAATACCCACTAAAAAAGGTGAAAAAAAATATTATGATTCATATATCATAATGCATACCAAATTAAAGAAAATTAAATTTAAAAAATTATGATGAAATCGGTTTTACATAAAAATTTGTTGTTTGAAAGTTATTTACGTTTGAAGTTTTGTGGTGGAAACAAAAAAAGTGTTAGAAGAACCAAAATGCCCTCTGAATTTAAAAAGAAAAAAGGGATTAAGTGGATGGTGGACACTTGTCACATTGTGAGTGGCTTTTTAGACTTTTTAAGTTTATTCACTTTTTAAAGGATCGCATCTCGTGTGCGTTAAGGGTGTGAGTTAAGAGGAGAGTTATGGTGGTAACGCTGAGTAAGCTAACTTGGTGGATGATTTACCACATCGTGACTAAGTTATGTTATAACTCGAGGATTTTTTTTTTTTTTTTNATAGATAATAAAGGCTCGCAAGCCAGTTGGGTTTGGCCCGTTAGTTGCTAGGTTTAGGTTAATTAGTTTTCTATTTAATGTCATGGAGTCTTTGTAATTCATTGAATTTAATCATTACATTTTTCGTATTCCCTCTTTAATTTCTACATGGTATCAAGAGCTAGGTCAAAGATAAGGAAAAAGAACATTTGCATGTTTGCACTTCTCGCCGCCGCCGGTTAATTATTCAATGTTGGTATACGTTTAGTATTCGATATTCGTATCATCGTATGTTTGGTGTGTTTGTATTAATGATTAATCGTCACATGTGACCACAAGCAAGGTTTTATATTGTTGTTTTTTTGATTGGATTTGAATATGAAAATGGAGTTAGTGGGATGATTGTTAACTTTTGATTGGTTGTTGAATTTTGGGGGTCGGTTAATTCGTGTACAAGGCTACTTCTAGTTTGATAATTCGTGTACAAGGCTACTGGTTGAATTCATTTGATTAAGCTTTGATTTTATTGGGGATATTAACGTTTGTTTGATTTGTTCGAAGAGTATTGGTTTGTTTGGGTTATAATGGATCATTGGTATTGATACCGGTATGATCGTGATTGGTATTGGTTATTGTTGAAGTAAAATCCTGCGCCTCGGACTTATCTTCTAAAGTCCTTCGGGTAGTGAGATCCGAGGGAGCCTGCACAAATGGAAGCCCACGTTAGCCTCGCCCCGGGTGTTATCCTAGGACCAAGCTCCGGTGTGAGAATGAGTACCGAGGGGTAAGATAATAAATGTGTGTGTGTGATGATAAATATTGGTTAGTTGATATAATAAATGAGGCTGAGGGTATTGAGACTACCTCAACCTCGATACCTGTTTGTATTTGAGCACAATACTTCGCAGACCTAAAGCCTAGTCTAGTTGGTAGGTGTCAGAGTTCGTACTCAAAACCAGGGTGACGGCGCAAGTACAACACTCCCTTCGTCTGTCGTTCGGCCATGCACGTGTCTCTCGGCAAGTGCCGCCCGGACACATACGTCAACAGTCCCCCCCAGTATTGTGTTACTGATTTCGAAATTAAGTGACACAATACTTTCATTATGATGTGTCCTCCGGCTACCGTCCTGCTTCTTACCTAGGCTGCGTGCAAATAATCGTTTTGGGCTCAGTCCGGCCCAACACAAGCGAGGGTCCATGGGCTTTTCTTGGGTTTGTAACAGTACCGTTTTGCCACGTTAACCGAAGGCCTTGTCGTGTACGTTCCAGATCATGCCACGTCAGCGCATCTCAGAACGACGTGACGTTTCGCTTCACCCTAGGTTCACCCCCTATATATATACCGCTTTCATTTTTCACTTTTACTCTTCAATGTGAATTTTAGTCTTCAGCCGAACACCATCTTTCGTATTTCCGAGGTGCGCCACATTTCTCTTCTCACTGTAAGTTTATTCCTTCCGTCCATCCTATATTTTTTTAAAACATGCCTGGAGAGGAACCGAGGGAGATAGTACCAGAGGTTACACAAAAGGCCAAAACGATCCCCAAGTTTGACATGCACGTGCATACTTCTAACTTACCCAGACCGAGTTAGATGACTTAATAACTGCGTTCGGCATTCCGAGGGATTTACATCCAATTCTCCCGGATGCCCATATGACAATGAACAATATTCCGGAGGATAAAATAGGTGTTTATGTACAGCAGATGGACTTTGGTGGTGTTCGAATTCCTTTTCCACCTTTTTGCTTGCGGTAACAAATCATTTTAAGGTGCACTTTTAATAGTTGGTGCCTCTCGGTCTTAACCGGGTATGCCTTTTTGAACTTCGGTGCTATAGTCTGGAGTGCCGTCCGACCGTTACACCATTCCGAGTGTTTTATAGATTGTGTAAGGTCGGCCACTGGTTTTCGTTCGAAAGCCGGACGGGTAAAAAGGCCAAGAAATGCCTTAAGGAAGTTTTAACCGGTATGAAGCATTAGAAAGAGAAATTTTTTCTAATTGACCGACGGGCCATTCCGGATGCCATGGCCTGGAGGCACAAAGACTCAAAAATCAGCGATGGGTTTCCCTTAACCTATCCCGAGGCCGCCGTTGAGGCGTTAAGTCAGACTTTGATCCTTCTCAGGAAGCCCCTGCCCTTTTGTGGATCTCTGGTTTATCCACGGTTTCTGAGTTTTCCGGGTCATGAGCTAATTTTAAGGGACCCTAGCGGGAATGGTAATTCCGTTATACGAATCCATAAACTTGTATATTGTTTTCTCGTTAATGTCATAAATCCTTGTTTATTTGTTCTTCTTTCTTTGTGAATTCCGCAGCTATTAACATGTCTGAATTTTTGGAGCTTCCGGACTGGGAAGGAACTTCTGTGAGTCAAGGGGATCCCATCGACCCCAACCGACCGAAGCCAAAAAGGAACACCGATCCTTTAAGTCCGGACAAGACCCTTCCTGCCAAAGATTATTTATTGAAGAAGGCTAAGAAGGCCGATGATGAGGTGCTTAAGGCTCGCGAGAAGAAAGAGAGGGCTGCCGCTGAGAGAGCCACCAAGCGTGCCACTGGGGAGGGACCCTCCCAAGTATCCAGAAAGAGACAGAAAAAGGTTGCCACCGAGGAGCAAGTGGAGTCGGTCGAAAGGACACTCGATGTCACCCCCTTCAATTTGTAGAACCCAACCAAGAGATCCAACCACCCATCCCTCAGGAGGAGGAGGTGCAAGCCGGAAGTGGAGCTGAAGGAGGCGACGAGGGCGGTGAAAATATTGGGGATAACCAGGAGGAGAGGCGAAGTGTGACTCCTCCACTCGTCGCGGGCGAGGGCGGTCAGCAGCAGAACTCTGCAGCTCATCTGTCTGATGGTAAGATCAACACTTATTTGTTTATTATTCTTCCTTGTAATTCCTTCTTGCGTTAACAGTGTTATTCTTTTCCTCAGCTCTGTCTATACAGCAGCCTCGCCCCTCTGGAGCCCATACAATTCTCAACATTCGTTCTGATGGGTCCGATATGATATTTCCCTCTTTTTACCTTTTATAACCTTAGCGAGTGAATACTAATAACTTCTTTTTCCTTTCTAGGCGATCAATCAGAGGGACAAGCAAACCGCTTCGTTCCTGCCTAGACTCTTCGGGATGACATTCGCCTGGATTCTTTCCGGGCGTGTCGAAAATTGATCTCCCACCTCCCCACGACTGCCGAACAGGAAGCACTTGATACTCTGAGTGACGTCCAGCTCACCCGGAGGGCTTATGGGCAGCTAGGTATGAGTGTCGTCGCTCAAGGGGAGGTTTTGAAAAGGTTTAAGACCGTAAACATTGATTATAAGCAACTGTTCCGACCACATCAAGAGTGTGCCGGGCTGATCACCGCTGCCGAGGAGGCCCGTGATGTTGAGATTGAAAATTTTCAAATTGTCTGCCGAGCATGATGCTATGATGGGCCGGTATGAAGCTTGTGCCGAACGAGGCAGGGGCATGATGGAACTTCTAGCTGCCGTTGATGCCGAAAAGAAACAGTGGGAAGATCAATCGGCCGCTTAGGCGGCAAGAATCAAAGAGCTGGAGGATGTGCTGGCTGTAAAAGATGATGAGAAGCAAAAGCTGGAGAGGGAAAATAAGGATCTTGTTGCTAAGCTTGGTCAAGCCGAGATAGTTCGCCATAACACCGTCCGGTCTCTAATTCCGAGCGTGTTCCGACGGTTGACAGACAATGTTGAATATAAAAGATTTTGGCGAAGCCTTGCAGCTTGACCTACTCGGCTGGGTGGTTGGCTGGTGTGGGCATTCAAAGAAAGCAGGAAGATGTGGACCGTATCATCAGTTCCACTAAGAAGATCAACCTGGACGCTCCCAAACTTTGGAAAGAGGAGTATAACAAGCTTTTCAGTGCCGAATATCCATACATTCAGAAGATTGCTGAAGCTTACAGGCTTCCTCCGGTGGACCTTATGAACATCTTCCCGGATGGTCCTACACCCCAAGGTTTGGTTGGTTCTTCCAGCCGTCCGGTTGAGGCGCCGGTGACCACCACTACCGAAGCTTCTCAACATGAAACCTTGGCCGAGAAGCCAGCTGAACCTTGATTCCTTGTTGCTTTCTCTGTACTTTTGTCATGTTTTTCGAACAGAATTTGTAATTATTGGGGCTACGGCCATGCTTCATACAATGTTCCATCGTTAGACTTAGTATTATTTGGATAATCTTGAAACAATGTAATTATAAGCTTCGGTTATTTATGTGTTTATGGGCTTCAGCCATTTTTATCGTGGGTTTGTTCAGTCCTTGTAACTATTGATGTATGCATATTTCCTTATCTCTTTTTCTTTTTCTTTTCTTTTTTTTTTGTTTGAAATGAGTTAAGTGTTATGTAAAAACTGGGCTGTTTTGGAGAAATGTCCAAGCGTCCTTGGAACAGTTGCAATCACTCGTACGCCCAGAGCGATTTTTTCACCCGGACATCCAAGTGTTCTTGGGCATCCGAAACGGCTACGACCGCTAGAGCATCCGAAGTGATTCATTTCACTCGAGCATCCAAGTGTTCTTGGGCATCCGAAACGGCTATGACCGCTCGGGAATCCGAAGTGATTCATTTCACTCGAGCATCCAAGTGTTCTTGGGCATCCGAAATGGCTACGACCGCTCGAGCATCCGAAGTGACTCATTTCAATCGAGTATTTGCGACGTCCGGTGAGGGCCAATCACCGGAGGATTTATCTGATATACACTTTGCATCTTAGAGAAATTCATTGAAAATTGCTTCCCCTTGGCTTGCGGGGTAGCTGCATTGATTAATTAAAACAAACAAAGTACAACAACAAACAAGGAATTCTAATGATAACAACTCTTATAAGAAGCAGTTTCGGAGATTCATTGTGTGCCACGTTCGAGGGACGTCCTTTTCCTCCATTGTTTGCAACTTATACAAACCGTTGTCATATGCTTCCACCACCCGGTATGGCCCCTCCCAGTTGGGGCCTAGCTTTCTGATGCGTTTTGAAAGCTTTAAATTTATAATACTAATTTTACCGATTCCTTAATACACAAAACACACGGGTAAAAGTATAACCCTCGTTTATAGTAAAGGTTTTTAGGTAAGACCAGGTCGTCCCAAGAGAGGATGTTGTTTCTTATTGCTAGTTAAAGGTAACAAAATTAGATTCCAATGATTGTCACTTATCACTAAAACCGTTTTTGTTGGATTTAAGATTTTTGAAATGTTTTCCCAATTAATTTTAAACGTATGTTTATTCAAGGCAAGGCACATGAGAATTATAAGAAGTAGCATCACAGAAGTTACGTGGACAAAGCATAAGAGTAGAACATGATGGTTGATCACGTTAACTAATATATCTATCCCATGCAAAAGAATCTCCTTTCGGCCTATGATTCTAGATACACAGAATGCATAAAGTGTGGTCCAAGTATGAAGTATGAAACATGCATTTCCTCTAGTCAAGCTGTTAGACATGAGACTAGCCATTAAACGTGTCATAGTCAAGGTTATCATTTGTTTTACTAAGCAATTCTCACAAGCATAACAATGAGTTGTTATAGACAGACAATTCATAATATAATCAACATGATTGAATCTTTCGACCTTTAAGCAATCACAATGATCAATCAAGACAAATGATAAGAGACTAAACAATGACATATAAAATGCAAATATCATCGATTCAATATTCATGATACAATTCTTATAACAAACATGGCAAAAGTGCCTCAAATAAACATAAAGTTACTACTCAACACTTAACATTAAGTAAAACGTGTAAACAAGTATTTCTAACATAATATTGAGTGTATACTGAAATTATTCGTGCTCCAAAGTGTTTCTCCAAGTGTGGTTCTGACTTCTTAGCTAGTGGTTCGGCGCAAACCACTACTAAACTGCTTCTCGAGATCAAAGTAATATTTGTTGTTGTGGTGTGTCTAAAACTCCAAATTAGGCTCCTATTTATAGTGTAAATGAAACCCTAGCACGTCCCTGTAAAGTTATGAAAAGCAAATGATCGGTCTTGCCGTTTAAGTTAACTCATTAATGTAGAACGCATAACTGCCATGTGAAGTACGCCGCGCATTTGGTGTAAAACCGGCGATCTTTATTTCGCGTAACCGGCTCTTATGTAGTATATAACCGGTGTACTTCATGTTTGACTCGTAGATATATAGTTGACCAAGGATACCCGTAAGCGGCGCTCTTCCTTCATATAAGTGGCGTGCTTTAGTCCAAACTATGTCTTTTTGCTTTTATATTCACAAAGTCATCCATTTCGTGTATTTCTCGTTACTTTCACCAGACCTTTGTCCTGCAAATATATTCTTGTATTAAGTATTAAAAGTCCTAATAATAAGGCTATTTGTCCTTAATATCGGGGGTATAAACATGTATAATACGAGACTCATCACTTTCCCAGATTTTCTGCCGGCTTGCTTCATTTTTCCGGTACATAAAGTCGCCCACCTTGAAACTCATCGGCTTGACCCTTTGATTGTAGTATTGTTCGATTTTAGTTTTGTACTTAGCTTCCTGAACCGTGGCTGTCTCTCTTCTTTCTTGTAGCAAGTCAAGGTTCAGGCGTTGTTCTTCTTCATTTCGGTCTGGGTCGAACCTCATCGTCCTGTGGGTTGTCATTCCGATTTCCACCGGTATGACCGCCTCGCTGCCGTACGTCAGACTGAACGGCGTTTCTCCGTTGCTTGTTTTGAAGGAAGTTCGGTGTGCCCACAGAATGTTGGGCAATTCATCCACCCATCTGGCTCTTTCTCTCCCTAACCTTGCTTTCAATCCGGTCAATAAACTTTTGTTAGCTCGTTCGACTAAGCCATTAGCTTGGAGGTGAGCCACCACCGTGTTGATCTGTTTAATCTTTAGCTTCTCGCACCAAGTTTCAAAGGGGTCTTTTACAAAGTTTGTTCCATTATCTATCACTATGATTCCGGGCAGGCCATATCTGTATACGATGTTTTCCCAAACGAATTTTTCACATCCTTCCCGGTAGTTTTGGCCAACGGCTTAGCCTCTATCCATTTGTGAAATAATCTATGGCCCCAATAAGGAATTTGACCCTCCCGGGTGCTTCAGGGAAGGGTCCGAGGACATCCATTCCCCATTGGTAAAAGGGCCATGGGGCCATGATGGACGTAAGGAGGGTTTTAGGTAGCTTGGGAACCGGGGAGTAAATCTGACAAGAATCACATTTTCGTATTTCATCTCTTGCATCTTTATGCATCGTGGGCCAGTAATATCCCTGTCTCATCAGCTTAGCCACCATGGACCTTGGTCCGGAGTGCATACCACAAGCCCCTTCGTGTACCTCTCGGATGACGTAGTTGGCTTGTAATGGTCCCACACACCGTAACATCGGACCCAAATATGATTTTTTGAAGAGGACCCCGTCTTCCATAAAGTAGTGGGGAATTTTCATTCGGAGATTCCTGGTTTCGTTGACATCCTCCGG
Source organism: Artemisia annua (assembly GCA_014162995.1). NCBI lineage: Eukaryota > Viridiplantae > Streptophyta > Magnoliopsida > Asterales > Asteraceae > Artemisia > Artemisia annua. The sequence goes on along the minus strand of LBNU01005854.1, from coordinate 20,557 downwards.
CCATACCCCTTCGGTTTGACATTTGATGATGGGGGTCATCCAGTTGTCTTCTTCTTCCTCCACGATGGTGTTTACTTCTTCCTCTTCCGTCGAAGGCTTTGTTATTACCTCAACTAGAACTTCCTTGGTCAAGTGATCGAATGCTACCGACGCGAGTTTACTTAGCACGTCGGCTTTCTGATTATGTGACCTTGGGATGTTTCGGATTTGGAATTTTTCAAAGTATTTCACATATTGTTTTGCCTTAGCCAAGTAATTTATCATCTTCTTGCCTTTCGCCGTGAACTCACCGTTAATCTGACTTGCTACTAGCTTGGAATCCACCCGTACCTCAAGGTTTTTAAACTTCATTCGTCTTGCAATCCGGAGACCTGCCAAGAGTGCTTCGTATTCGGCATCGTTGTTGGTACTTTTAAAATTCAGACGAAGAGCATAGTTGTGTTCCATTTGCTCGGGGCTAATTAGGACCAGACTCGCCCTGGAGCCCGACTTACTTAAGGCCCCGTCGGTGTACAAAATCCAACTGCTCAGATTTGCCAGCTCGTATGTCTTCTTCTTCCCCCCTTTTTATCATCCGAATCGCTGCCTACCGGCACTTCCGTCAAAAAGTCCGCCAACACTTGCCCCTTAACGGCATTCCGAGGGAGGTAGGTGATATTGTATGCGCCCAATTAAACCTCGTACTTAGCCAGCTTTCCTGAAGCTTCCGGTTTGTTCAACACCTGCTTGATGGGTGGATCCGTGATGATTTTAATGGGATGAGCTTCGAAATACCTTCTCAATCTTCACGACATGTGTAATAAACATACCGCAAGTTTTTCCATCGGTGAGTAGTTTTTTTCGGCCTCATTGAGAGTCCTGCTTACATAATGCACTGGCCGTTGCTTCTGCTCCCTTTCCACTAATAGTACCGCGGGCTAACGGCCTTTGGTGATGCTGCCAAGTAAGCATACAAAGTTGCCTTTGGTTTTGGGGTGGATAATGAGGGGAGCTCAAGAATTAGCTTCTTCATTGATTGGAAAGCCTGTTCTGCCCTTTCAGTCCATCTGTACTCGTCTTTATTTTCCTGCGTGATGTTTTTGAGGGTTTCAAAGAAGGGAAGCGATTTTTCCGCTGAGCGGGAGAGGAACCGATTGAGAGCCGCGAGCTTTCCGCTGAGACTTTGCATCTCCCGAAGTGTCTCCGGCGATTTCATTTCTGCTATTGCTTTGGTCTTTCTTGGGTTAGCCTTTATCCCTTCTGAAGTTACCATATAGCCCAAGAACTTGCCCTCTTCCACACCAAATGAACACTTCTTTGGATTTAACTTCGTATTTATTTTCCGAAGGTTGTCGAAGGTTTCGGCTATGTCCGCCAGCATCCCCATTTTCGACTTGCTTTTTATGACCATGTCATCGACATAGGCTTCCAAGTTTCTTCCTATCTGCGTGCGAAAGGCCGAGTCGACCAGGCGTTGGTAAGTGGCCCCCGCGTTTTTTAATCCGAAAGGCATTTTGGTGTAGCAGTACATCCCCTGTTCTGTGTAAAATGCAGTCTTCTCCTCATCTTCCGGTGCCATTTGCACTTGATGGTAGCCCTTATACGCGTCTAAAAAACACTTGTACTTGAAGCCCATAACCAATTCAATCTTCCAGTCTATTTTGGGCAGTGGGTAATAATCTTTAGGACACGAGGAGTTTAGATTTTTGAAGTCGATACACATCCTCCAGCTCCCATCACCTTTTTTTACAAGGACCGGGTTAGATATCCATGTAGGATACCGGACGGGTCTGACTATGCCTGCTTTCACCCATTCCTTCACCTCTCAGGTTACCACCTGATTCTTTTCTTGTGAAAAGTTGCGTCTCTTCTGCGCTATTGGTGTATTGGCCATATTGACATTGAGGTTGTGTTGTATTAATCATCTCTGTATCCCCGTCATATCGGCTGGCTACCAGGCAAACACATCTACATTCTTCCATAATAGTTCTATCAAGCTTCTCCTATACTTTGGTGGGAACTCGCCCCCAATGGTAACAAGTTGGTCAGGAAAAGCTGGGTTTACTAGTACTTCTTCCATCGACCTTTCCTCTCGGCATTTCGGGATGACCGTCTCTTCGTATTCTTCCCCTTGTAAGAATTGTCCTTCTTCTAGCTTTCGGCACTCAAAGATAACCGACGACCGAGTGACTATTGTAGCGATTCATATCGGTGTAGGGAATTTCATCATAGAGTGGATGGTAGAAGGGATAGCCCTCAATTCCCTTAGCCCGGACCTTCCTAATATGACATTGTAGGGTGAGGGTAAACTTACTACCGAAAATTTCATCCTTGTCCTTCAGAACCGACCATTATTGCCAAAACACACATCCAGCTTGATTTTCCTAACGGCTTCACCACCTCCCCGGCAAAGCCTACAAGCGGGGCATTTGTCTTCTTCAACTGTGCTTGAATTGTGGGGCACAAGTTATTGAAGCAGTGTTCATACATGATTTCCACCGACGCACCTTCGTCTACAAAGATCCTTTGAACCAGATCCTTCGATTTCAGTTTCTATAATCAAAAGGTCGTCCGTCAAATCATCCGTTAAAACCGTAGGGAAAATGATGGGAACGTTCATCCATGTTTCTGTGGGTTCCCTGGACTTCCTCTTGCCACTAGCAACCTGCCATATTATGTTTATCACTTTTCCCCTCCCTGGGTTATTTCCTCTTCGTTGTTCCCCGCATGTTTGCCTGACGTTCTGCAGTAAATGGTCCAACTTTCCAGATTCCAAGGCTATTTCCAACTGCCTCTTTAACTGGTAACAGTCGTTAGTCAAGTGACCCTTTTCCCCGTAATAGTCACAATATTTGTCCATATTCTCTCGGCTCGGCTTCCCTACCAGTGGCGGAGGAGGGGGAAGGCGTAACTGGTGTTCCGTGGCTAATATTTCCTTGGGCTGCTTCACCAGAGCTGCTAGAGTGGGGCGGTTGTTATCATGTCTAATGGCATCTCCCCGGCGAAAGTTGTTACGGTAGTAATTATCATTCCTTGGGTTCACATACGGGGCATATGAGTCTCTGCTCCGAAAATCATTTCTTCGGTCATTCCTCCTTTTATCCGATTAAGATCCTCGGAACCTATCGACTCTTGGTGGAAAACCTTGTTTTCGGTTCTGATCCTGCGTTTCTCCTTTCGGCGGTTCAGTGTTTCTATATACCTCTTCGGACCTGACGAAGTCATCCACTCTCACCATCATTTCCTTTACTGTGCGAGGGATGGTTTCGGTGAAACGTTTGGCCAGTTTGGGACATCTGTGAGCATTCATGAAAGAAGAGATGCGCATGACTTCCGGAACTCCTGGTATGTAATTGGCTTCATCTGTACATCGTTCTTTGAAATCCGGGAGGGTTTCATTTGCCTTCCGGACTATTCGTGTTATCTCTGTTGGGTCCCTTACCCCCTTCTGTCGGAGGGAGAACCTAGTGACGAATTGTTCACGGAGGTCCTCCCATCTATCTATACTCCCAGGGTCCAAGCGGCTAAACCATCCCTGCGTCGGACCATCCAGTGTCTGCTGGAACATGCGACACCATACTGGCATCGGCCATTCCCCTTGCTGCCCTGCCCCGGCGAACCGGGTGAGATGATCATCCGGGTCGGTAGACCCATCGTACAACTTTAGAGTGTTCTGCAATGTATACTTCTGCCCCGAATATTGTACTATCCTCTGTGTAAATGAGGAACGAAGGGTTTCCTTGTATGGCTTGTGCAGGTCATCATTCCTCTTCGCCGAAATCAAGACGAATGGGCTTGATTAGATCCTTCAAAATTGTGACCTGACCGAGGATCATATCCTGTAGGCTGGGTGTGTCATTGTTGTTGTTTGGGTTATCTTGATTCTGGTTTAGGTTGGGGTTTGTTTCGTTGTTATTATTGTTGTTCGGTCCGTCCCCTCCTTCTCGGTTCAACGGAGTTTGGAAGGAAGGGCGCGACATGGCTTGACTTCGGTAGAGTAAGTAAAGGGTCCCACGGATGGCGCCAATTTGTTGAAGTAAAATCTTGCGCCTCGGACTTATCTTCTAAAGTCCTTCGGGTAGTGAGATCCGAGGGAGCCTGCGCAAATGGAAGCACACGTTAGCCTCACCCCGGGTGTTATCGCAATACCAAGCTCCGGTGTGAGAATTAGTACCGAGGGGTAAGATAATAAATGTGTGTGTGTGATGATAAATATTGGTTAGTTGATATAATAAATGAGGTTGAGGGTATTTATACAACCTCAACCTCGATACCTGTTTGTACTTGAGCACAGTACTTTGCAGACCTAAAGCCTAGTATAGTTGGTAGGTGTCAGAGTTCGTACTAGACAAGATCCCTCAAAACCAGGCTGACGGCGCAAGTACAGCACTCCCTTCGTCGGCCATTCGGCCATGCACGTGTCTCTCAGCACGTGCCGCCCGGACACATACGTCAACAGTTATGGTATTAATATTGGTATTGATATCGGTATCGATATTGAATTGGAAATTGGTGTTGGTGATTGATGTTATAATCTGAACAAATCCAACGATGTCTTGAGTAGTTATGTGTAGCATCTCGGCATCAACAATTTGTTTTGGTTCTCCATATGTTTGATTTCACACGTGGTTATGCATCTGGTTCTGCCTCGTTTTGTATGAATATGAATACGAATATGAATATTAATCTATCTGAATCCGAATCTAAATTTGTTTGTCTGAATCTGCTTGTCGAAATTGGCATGTGTCTTTCAATAATAGTCCGCCTGAATCTGCTCATTTGTTTGCACTCTTGGACACTCTGTTTTCGTTTGTTTTTCAATTTTAGTTTATTTTCAGTTTGACAAACTCTAAATGTTTACCACTGCAGCATTGCGAGTTTGAGAGGATGTGTTAGATAATAACGGCCCGCAATCCCGTTGGGTTTGGCCCGTTAGTTGCTAGGTTTAGGTTAATTAGTTTTCTGTTTAATGTCATGGAGTCTCTGTAATTCATTGAATTTGATCATTACATTTTCAGTATTTCCTCTTTGATTTCTACAGAGTTATGATAAAAGAGGGGCCCAAAATGTAGTGTTATGGTTGAGTTATGATAAGGGATGTTTTTTGGGTGTTAAGGTTAAAATATTAAAGCTAATATGGTGCTGACGTGGTGCTGAGTTAAGCCTTAACTCGAGGTTATTGCATCTAGTGCTCTAAGCAACAGGGTTATCTTTTTAAGTCGACACAGATTTAACTTTTAAGGGTGGTTTGTTTCGAGAGTTTTGAGGGAGGATTTGGATTTTGCTTTAGATGTTTGGGGTGTGTTTGGTTTGTGGATAGGTTTAGGGTGCGTTTGGTTTGTAGGTAGGATTTGATTTGAATATAGGAAAAGTTTGAAAGAAAATGATGAGAGAGAAAATTAATAATTATGTAAAGTAAATATAAAAGGTAAAATTCGATTGGTAGTTATCACAAAAAGACACTAGTTGGGGCAAGAATAAATCTATGCTTGAAAATGGTGTGTCAATGGAATCAAAATAAAACCAAACAATTAATTTGATGATTCTTTCAATCCATACTCCCTAATACCCGTAAATCAAACGGGCCCTTAGAATCGGATTTGAAATGGAATGGTATGATATAAAATTGAAGAGAGAGAAAATGAATAATTAATTAAAAGTATATATAATGTAAATATTGATATTGAATTTGAAATTGTTATTTAAAAAAATAAGAGCCCGTTTAGTTTGTAGATAGGTTTAGGATTAAGGGCCCGTTTGGTTTGAGCGTGTAGGATTTAAGATTGAAGGTGAGAGTGACAAATGTAGTTCGGCTGAATTTTTTGGTTTTAAATTTGGGAATAATGTCATATTTTAAGGCATGCACAAAACCTTTCTCATTACTTTACTTTTGTGCATCTTTCATTTATTTGTAGATCCATCTCACATCATTCAATCTTTCTTTCTCTTTATTTCTTTTTTCTTATTAATATAAATTTAAATGTTGTTATTAAATTTTTATCTCTTATCATTTAATTCAAATATATACTAAATCTAAATCATAATCCTAAACCCATCTACGAACCAAACCGACCCTAAGATTTGGATTTAAATTTGATATAGGAGAGAGAAAGTATGTAAAAATATATATATAATTATTATTGTTTATAAAGTTAGACATTATTATATATTTTAAAATCTAAAAATAGTGTAAGTTGAACATTTGTAGTACTAAAAACTCATTTAAAATTTATAAAATTGAATAGATAGTGGCAAGTGAGGTAATGCGTGTGGAGAGAAAGTATAATTATACCTTTATGGTTTGATTTATGTATTTTTAAACCAAACAAAAGATTTTTAAACCAAACAAAAGATTTGACTCAAAAGCCAATCCTTTGGGTTGAACCCTTCAAAACAAATGGGCCCTAAAAGAAATATATGCATAAATTAATAAAAGGTTAGTGCCTATTTGTGGTTCAGAATGAATCATGCCTTAAAAGTTGTCAGAATAATACTATTATTATTTTTTTTAAACCTCTACAAATGCAATGGAATTAATGTTGTGATAGAATACATTACTTTATTCCAGAAATATAAAATCAAACTAAAGATTCAGGGTTCGTTTGGTTTGTAGATGAATTTATAATTAAGATTTGGGTTTAGATTTTGGTTTAGGATTTGAATTTGAGATGAAAGAAAATATTATATTTAATTTAGGGTAAACTGCAAAAAATGTCCCTAACGTTTCAAAAAATTGCAAATATGGTCCTCATACGAAAAAAATGCAAAAAATGTACCTGAGCAAATTTTGTTTTGCAAATAATGCCCCATGTGCATTACTGCTCATGCAAAAATGGGTTTTTTGCTAACGCTCGTTAGAAAATCCCGTTAAGTGCCATGTTAAATGACTATTTTACCCTCATTTCCTTCTATAATCGCAATTCGACCATTTTACCCTCATTTACTGCTCATGCCAATCACAACAAGATGTCTCAAGCACTTATAAGCCCTGATTCACAAACACTATTTCTGAAACACAAATCACACATAATCGATTATACTTTATCCAATACGAAATGGACAAATCCGATAAGTTGAAGAACCTCATCCGTCCCTGCAACAACCATCACCTAAGACGTGACAGAACCCCCACCTTGGATAACCTACCTTCATCACACAACCCTGAAAAGGAGGTTAGGATAATACCCGGTCCTGCTGGTATTGTTCAATTGGCTAAGCGTCGTAAACAAGCAGATGTTAGCGAAGGTGGCCAGGAGTGTGTAATTTCGACACAAGAGTATATTAGGAAAGTTGTTGAGGATGTGGGTGAGGATGAGGATTTTACACTTGGGCCATGGCTTAGCGCGGTTGAGTTTGTGAATGCTAATGGGGGGTTGTGTTTGGATGTTTAGGTGATATCAAGAGCTTTATCAATAATGGTAAAGTTGATCAAGTTGTTGCTATAATCAAGTCGTGTACTCCAAATGCCCTTGGCGATCTTACAATAACTCTCAAAGATTTCTCAAGTTCAATCCTTGGTGCAATACATCACAAAATCATTAACGAGAAGGGGGTTATGGAAAGGATATTCATGTAGGAGCTGCTGTGATTGTTCATAATGTTTCAGTGTTTTCTCCTAATTGATCACACCATTCACTCCATTATCTTAACATTACAAAGAAAAACTTAGTTAAGGTTTTCCACAAGGATACACTTTATGGGAATGGGAGTGAGGCAGCTGGTCGGGGAATGTTAGACGAAGATTAAATAATGAAATTGCTAGAAGAAGAAGAAGAACGGGTTGAGCAAGAGTGGCGGGATAGTGGATATCTTATTGAGCAATAGGAACATGAAATGAGGAAAGACCAAGAAGCATTGTTACAAACACTAGAATAAGAAGCAAGGGCTAAACAAGAGGAGGAGGAGAGACTTAGGAAAGAACGTGAGGAAGCTTGGGAACTTGGGTTGAATGGCTATGTATCTGATTCATTTTCCGATTCCGAGGAGGAGAGATTTAGGATAGAAGCAGAGGAAGATTGGGAACATGGGTGGTGTGGCTATGTATTGGATTCATTTACCGATACCGATTAAGTTGTAACAAATGTCTATGTTGACTTTTAGAAGTCAAAGTAATGCTGCATATGCAAAATGTTGTTCCAAACATCAACAAATTAAAACGTCTTTAAATGCTATTAATCGAAGCATATAACACAAACACAAACATATCATGCATAAGAAATTGGGTACAATAAGATACTATTGATAGGGGTGAAGCATCACTAAACATTTAACCCATATGTGATACTTCAAGTTACATAATATTGTTTGGCAATGTACCAAAAAAATTAACCCATCACAATACCTCTACACACCCTTTGATGTATCCGAAACAGAAGTAATATAGTTCGAGTTAAATTAGTGAAATTACAAACATAATATACAACCAAATTAAATTGTTTTGTTACTGCACATTACATAATCCCAAAAGATGATCCCATTTGTAAACTTCAAAACCTTCTACTTGATGACCAACAAGTGATCAACTATACATGCACAATCAAATTAAGCAATGTAATCAGGTTAGTATAATATGCAATGCAATGTATCCAAAAAAGTATGCTAAACAATTCATTAGACTAACCTAGTCAATATAACACCCCTTTGTTTCCCAAAGAATTTGGTGCCCTTAGACCCAGCACGCAATTAGTGATTTTAACATCACTTCTTGGTCTCACAATACCCGCACCTGTAACCCCTGATGTCTTCTTCATATAACCACCCTCTCTAATGAAAATTCCACCTGGCCTTGGCAAAACAGATTTTTTCCTGTTAAATGCCTCATCCTCATCAACCATGATTCCTTTTCCCTTATCCACCTTTTCCCTTATCTACAGACCTCTTCACCACTTTTTTATTCTTCCCGAATTCAGTATCTGCATCACCCACAACCTTTCTTTTCAATTTTACACTTCTCTCCCTATTATATCTAGTCCTAAAAGGAGCTGAAGTACTAGAGCAACGCAAGCTAGCATCTTCTTCTACCCATCTGATAGGCTCCCCATCTTGACCCTGTAAATCCATGTTTTTAAATAGTATTCAGATAACCTCTGTGGTTTGTAAGCAACAAACAAATCTACAAAACCAGCCCGACAACCTAGTTACAACATTGTATGGACATCATTGTCTGTGTGAATCAACTTCAAGCCATCTTCTAATGATTTACCAGGCAAACAAAAGAACAATGCCCATTTTTTCCCCTAATGCTTGATAACATATGATCCAAGCCAAGAGTAAAGGTACTTCTATCATGGCAAAGGCAAATAGTTTATAAATAGACCCTTCTACATACCTCAATGGACCAAATTCAAATAATCCATTTTTGTGCATCTTGAACACAATTTCATCCTCATAAGCATTTAAACCTGCCACCGTTTAAATTCGAACATCAAGAGTCAATTAAAGTAAAAAGCTATTCAAACATGAAGTCTAAAGAGCTATGCCAAACACAACTACATGGCACTTAATCACGGCAGTCAATCATGACAGTCAATCAAGGCACTCAATATCATTACATAACAATCTACCAAAAAGATCGCAAATAAAGAATGACACATAAATGAAGTATATTAGATTAGCATACCAAGATCCGCACACTCTTCCTTTCCCTCCCTCTTCCTACCACTCCCAACAAGCCTTCCCCTCTTTCTTTTTGGTGACATTGTACTCGGTTTATCAGTCCCCTCCCTCTTCCTCCCGCTCCTAACATGCATTCCCCTCTTCTTTTTTGGTGACATTGTACTTGGATTATCGATTGGTACATAAAAACCTATTTTTTCTAGGCCTTCCCCTCCCTCTTTTTTTCTCTTCAACTGCAACTACATCATTGGCAGTTATACTACCACTTCCAAGGGTAGGAATAGATAGCGCACCACTACCACCCATGTTTGGTTCGTTGAAAGTTTTGTTCCACATCTATTGAATAATAACTTCTATCATATCCTTCCCTATATTTGCATACGAACCATACTTGCCCATTACTTCATCACCAAATGTATCTAAAACTTCCTCAAACACTTGATCATTTTTTGATAAAACTTTCCCCAAGACTTTGTCGATGATTCCTCACCCCCAATCAACACAGACTTTCCCTTATTATTGTTTGCCATACCCGGGTTTGATTGTACTGTTTTTTATTTTTATTTTTTGTTTTCTTAAACCTAAGGTGAATATTAATTATCACTTTGAAATGAACAACGGGGTTGGTTTGGCAGTTAATGTTCGATGAAAAATCCTACATTAGTAATCCTGTTGCTTTAATGAAGTTGATTTAAATTTGCAAATATAGTCTTTAGAAGTATAATTGGCGGGTATTAATCTAGATTTGCAATTTACCCATTTACAAAACATGCAGCAGCATTAACAGAAAACCTGCAACAACATAAAATAAAACTAGCAGTCTTAACCTGCAGCAGTAACACACTTGGGAAGATTAATCTTTAAATCCTACAACAGTTGTAATTCCTTAAAGGAGTCTTAACCATATATTTGCCCACTTTAACTGTTGTGGGTGATGGTTGAATAGCTTTGGTGGGGAGATGATATGGAAATGTATGGTGCATAAAAATTAACAAGTAACATTTTGGACAAACAAAATTGGGAACATCAAAATAAAAATTATCAAGTAAATTGAAACAAAACTGGGAACATCAAGAAAACATCTAAATTTGCTTCAAATCATAAGGAAATAATATTTAATTAACTGATAAAGATCAATTACAATAAGGAAATTAATCCGAAAGATATGACAAATGCAAGTTATCATGAATGTTTCTAAACATTCATCTTCTGAATCTTCGTCAACCTTTTTATCCTTATTCCATTTTTTCTCTAATCTCCTAAGTGCCTTCACTTCTTTTCAATGTTCGTTTGCCACCTCTTTAGCACGCCTTGCTCGTGCCTCCGCCCTTTCTTTATCCTCCTTCTCTTTTTCCTCCTTTTCTTTTTCCTCATCTACGGCTTCCTCCTCCTTTTTTTAAAGATTTTTCCACAGCTTCAACTTCTGGTGTAACATCTTCCCTATGTTGTTTCCTGTAATGTTGAATGAATAAATCAAATTGATATAGAAACATAGAATTCTTTTTTAACATAAACAAAACTGTATCTTACTTGAGTTTGGGTGCTTCATTGTTTTGTGTTAGTGCCTCTGCCTCATCTCTGGCTCGTTTGTCATCGGATGACATTATGCGATTTGATTTAGATTTTTATGGATGAGAAATGCAGAGTTTAGATGCAAAAAGGATGAAAAAGCTTGATGATTTAAGATGGTATGCAACAAGATTTTTATATAAACAAAAAATGGGGAAACCGATGAGTTAGTATTAAATTTTATAAGCATTATAGGTTAGCGTGTGCAGTTTTGCATAATTGTGTTCATATTTCCAAGAATAACAATCATTCAAAGAATAAATCACATCTACATTTGAATTAAAGCATAATACATTAATTTTCTTAAGACATATTAATAAAACCATATCATAGATAGAGTTACTTATACATATTACATAAATATAGATGTTCATCAAACATAAAGCATAAACTAATATAAATACAACCATATCATAGAGGTACTTAACATATTACATTAACATATTTAGAACTTAAATTAATACACCCATAACATAACTAGAGCAGGTTTCATGGATTTTTGCCTCTTTTTTTTGGGTAAATGGGAGTAATCCTGCACCCTGGTAAATATATTAACCAAAAACGTTTAAGTACAATGGATATGGGTGAAATCCCATATCTCAGCCCGTTACATAGGCAAAAAGCTTACATAACAAGATACTTCCTATTTTCTAAACAAGAAAACAAACCATTACTCAAAGGATAACATATGACATAACGAAATAAAGTTACTTCCTAAGACCTTGAAGCTTGGTGCCATACATGCCATTAAAAGCATCCAAATTCTCTGGAAGATCATAAACCTGGTTCGCATAGTCATCGTAGTCATATTCATCATGCTCATCCTCAAACTCTTGGCCACCACCGAATAGATTAGCAGACTCATCAAATGGGTTAGCAACCACCTCATCATCAAAATCAGAAACCACATAGCATGATTAAGTTGTTAATCAATGTCCACATAGAGCGAGCCTCTTCCTTAAACACGCGTAGTTCCTCACGACCCTGAAATGTATTTTTGCAACATTGACATTTAGAGGCGTGTGGTTCTGGCATTGATGGAAGTGGTTTTTCAGGGTCTGTGGAGAAATACCATGCTTGAGAGCCTCCAACTTTTAATGGGTAACGGATCGCATGGTTGTGACTGTTTGTTGCTAACTTTCTAGATTGTGCATCCATGGCGAGCTAAAAGTTTCAATGAGTTTGATGATATAAGATGGGTAGGTTTGTGATAAAAATTTGAGAAATAAATGAAGGCAGTAATATGAGTTGGTTAGTGTGTAAATGTGCTCAGTTATTACACAAAGAAAGTCAAACGAGTTGTCAAGTTGCGTGACCCTATGTTTGACTACACAAAAGTACATTCAAACTAGGTTAGAATAGTGTGTCTTAATGTTAAAATTGTTTTTATGAGATAAGTAGAAACCTTATTCCATGCTTGATCATTTATCTATATAATTTGCATACAAATTACATACTTTGTAGGCTAACAAAGATAAACCATTGTTAAATCAAGTATGCAGACATAAGCAAAGAAGTAAGCAAATAATATGGAAAATAACAAATTTAACCAAACGAAGTTGCATTAGTCATAGGTTACAAAAGATAAACCACTATTAAGATAACTACCATCCAAATACATAATTATTTAGCAACAACCTATTACAACCAAATCAAAAGTTAGGAGGAAAGGTTCCATTTTTGGTTGGCTTGTTCCTTCATGAGCTCCACAAGGTACTTGTGAATGCTTGTCCACATGAAGCGGGCCTCTTCCTTAAACACACGTAGTTCCTCACAAAGCTGAAATGTATTTTGGCAACACTAACAATAAGAGATGTGGTTCTGGCATTGCTGCAAGTGGTGGTTCAAGGAGACGGGTGTGATAATCAAGAGAAGACCTCTTTACGTTTCTTTTGAAACCATAAAGGTGTGTTTGTGATTCTCTGGATTGTGCATTAGGATGTATTTTTGGGTTTGAGGATTAGGCATCCATGGTGACTAAATTTGATGACCAATGTTTAAGAGATGAGAGTTGTGGTGTAATTGTGGTGTAACGAATATAAAGGGAGAGACCATTGACTATTCAATGGGCAGGTTTGTGGTTTGTGTGTGAGAAGTTAATGAAGGCACTGACATTGCTAATTGATTGGGTAGGTTACTAGGTTTCTGTATTTTTTGACTTTCAAAATTCAATATGGGTAAATTTGCATGGTCAAACCTTTCCCTCCCAAAGTAACATGGTCAAACCTTTCCCTCCCAAAGTAACACGTGGCAACCGAAGAGATTGTCTCGAGATTTTTTTTCAACGGCTAAATTTTCATCGTCAAACATTTCTGCTTATTTAAACGAACACCAAACCACACACACATTCCACTAAAACACATATAAACCCAAAGAACAAAACCTCTCACAATGGCTATCTACATTGGTTCAGAGGAAGAGGAGTGGAAAAAAGTTTTGAACAACCATTATTTAATGGATTTAGTTCTTGATGGTTATGGCAATGAACTAATTGATGAGTATGGTTCTTACTTGGAGATACCGAAGGAGTTGAGGAAACAGATTCTTACTTGGCTGAGGAAACAAAATGGCTATTATGAGATGCTTTTGGGTGATACGGAGGAGGAGAAGAAGCAAGAGAATGTGGATACCGGTTTACCACAGTCTGATGAGTTGGAACAGAGGATCTCCCATCTTGAAGATGTGCTCAAGCATCTCAAGGATAAAAAGGAGAGGAAAGAAAAGGAGATGAAGAAAAGGAAGAAAAAGGGTCATGCGGAAGGTAGCGGTTCAAACTTCTAAACAAGTGTGCGTATATTTAGAATTTTTTGAAAATTTGTAATCTTGTGAACTCCTTATGATCAATGAAGTTATGGAATTAGGATGTTTATGTTTCAATTTTTGACTTTAAAAAGTCAAAATGCATAAATACAAACACCCGCGCATATGCAAATGCACATGCAAAATGCTTAAGCAAAAAGGTTATGCAAAATGAAAAATGCTTAACCAAACCAATTACATAAACATGTCTTACATAGATTAACTAAAATTGTCTTAAAATACCATTACATTCAAATAGTAAACACAAAAGAGGAACATTATCCTGCATTTAATTTTTCTTCTTGGAATGCAATGAACAACACTTAGAACCTCTTTTGGGAGCTGGTTATTTCTTCTATGCTCTTAGGCCAAGGAGGCAGCCGATTACACTCGGAGGCCTTGCCTTCCTCTGCGGTACCCTCATATAGCCTTGCCTTTCTCTGTTTATCATTAGCTTCCTTCCTTTGCTAACTGGTACCCTCAGCTAGTTTACCCTTCCTATGATTACTAGTACCATCATCTGATTCCAAGTCGGTGCTCAAAGTACCAAAATCCAAAACTGCATAAAGTATACAACAAGGGCAACTGTGATGCAAGCTATAATATTCACTTCCAAGAACATTATTTAAAACAATAACATCTGTATGGTAGAAAGACATTCCAAACACCCCTTTAAGAGCTTGAGTATATTTACCTTGTAGCGTTTCCTTCTTTATGCTAATAAACAGCTCATCAACAAGATATGCAGAGGTTAAATAAGAATTATTTGCTTTTCCAAACACCCTTTTAAGAGTGATCGAGGTAAACCAAGCGGTGAAGCTTAAGAACCTCGGGTCGTAGTCCCAACGAGGGTTGAATGGATCTTAGTCGTTCAAAACCGTGAGTTATGTGATGTGAATGGGTTTAAAGATATGTTTTAGTTTTGTTTACGCTACTAAACGTTATTTAAAACTTTAAGAAAAGTAAAACGTGAGTAAAGAAATTAAAATGAACGAGAAAAGAAAACATAAACGTAAAAAGAAATAAAAGGAAGAAATAAAATAAATAAAGATAAAGTAAATAAAAGAAATGAAAATAAAATAATAGTGTAAAATGTTTTTGTGTTTTTAAGTTTAATTAATAAAAGAAAAGTAAAGTAAATGTTTAAAAGAAAATAAAACAAGTAAAAGAAAAATAAGCTAAGTTAAAAGAAATTAAAGAAAATTCGGCAGAGTTTCGTTTAGGAATGAACCGAACGAAACTCCACTCGAAGAACGATGGAGAAAATAAAAGTCTTACTCGACTTGTAAAAGAAATAAGATAAGAAGAGTAGAAAACAAGTCACGACTCAAATAGACTTAGACTAATAATAAACTTGACACAATAAAATAAAACTCGCTATGTAATAATAAAAATAATGATACTCGCTACCTATTTTGAAACATGAAACTCGCTAAGACTTAGGACAAATACATACTCGCTACACTAGGGGTACAAACTCGCTAGACCTAAGGAGAATCCAAACTCGCTATACTCCAAAACACAAACTCGCTAGCCTTCTAAAAACTCATACTCGCTAGACTCAAAGAAACAAACTCGCTAGGACATTAAAAGAAACCATACTCGCTACAAAAAAAAATCAAACTCGCTAGGCAGTATATCATACTCGCTAGCCCTAGAAACAAAACACCAAACTCGCTACAAGTGAAAAAAGGAAACTCGCTATAAAACCCTAAATGACACCAAACTCGCTACTAAACCCTAAGTAACTTACTGGACTCTAAAACATTTAACGTGACACAAAAATTTAATAAAAGGTAAACAAGATTTATAAAAACTTAATAAATAAAACGTTAAGACACTAAAATAAGCTTAGAAATAAGCAAATAAGCCACGGCTTCT
>LBNU01005852.1:58994-120475 GCA_014162995.1 Artemisia annua | reverse complement strand
TTACCCCTGGGTTTGAGTCTTACGCGCGCCGTAGGCTTTTACCCACCACACTAGACTGGGGGGACATGATGACCGTAATGTATGGGATTCGCGCGCACGAACCCATCCAATAAGCAAGCCCAGCTTACGAGTGCCTTAATAATAACATTTTCCGTAAAGCCCCATGCGCCCACGAGATGCGAAGCTCTTACTAAAAAACCCCAACAACGTGACTGCCTCAGGCCCACAGAGCCAGCCCAAACACGTTACGCCTTTGGTATACGATATCTCTATTCTTTGAATAGATTCATCGCATAACCAAGATTGGGGAACACGAAACCATCTAGGAGTTTCGTGTGTATAAATTAGAAGGTCTCCTAAGGTCCTCTACAGGTGACGATACCAACCCTAATTCACAAGACCTTACCTAAACTCGATTACTTACTCTCACGCCGAAGCGATCATCGGGGGAAAAAATCCCTCGATAAACCTAACGGTGTTTCTTGTTTTTCTTAGTGCGCAGGTTCCAAGCACTAAATACCCTAATTGGTACTCAAGCCAAGCCTTGCCCAACTTTTGCATCAACAGCTATGGTATGTGTATTTTCACATACCTTTTATCTACCAAAACCCGACCAAATTAACCCAAAAACTAACCCATAATTGCCAAAAGTTTGTGTTTTTATGTTTTTGAATGTGCAGGTTGGATTTATAAGAAAAGGACGAAAAATCACCAGAAAATGACAAAACGAGCACGGGACTTGGAAAAGTGTCTAAAGCCGGAGCCGGGGAAGCTAGTGGTCGAAGTCAAAGCCAATAAAGTCCATGGAAGTCCTTAAAGTTTCAGAAATGACATTTTGGTCCTTGAGGTCAAAGATTGGGGAAATTACACTTTTGGTCCCTCAATTTCAGGAACTTGTCAAGTTTGGTCCTTGTGAAAGTATTTTGAAGATTTGACAACAAAAGCCCCTCAACAATCAAAGAATGTCAATAAAGGTCCTTGGAATATTATTTATGAAGTTGGCAGCTATGGTCCTTATAAATTCAGAAAATACAAGTTTGGTCCCTATGAATAAATCTATTACACCATTCTTACTTAAAACCTTAAAACCCATTACATTTAAACTCAAAATAAACCTCTACACCCTTACCAGCCCAAAACACCAGCCCACTCCCATTTTATTAAACCCTTTACCCCACTCAACCCACCACAGTTAAAATAAAAAAATGAAAAACGCGCCTTCCCTTTTTCACTGTGCTTCTTCCCCACAGAGTTACCCTGCTCCCAATCCTTTTCACCCAAGATTCGAGTACGAGGTTGTGAGCTTCTAGAAGACTCTGACACGTTGTCAGATGTCGACATCTATTCTCAAACGTGGCAAAACAAAGGGCTATGATTGGTTGCAGAGACGTGGCAAGAAGATAAGATTCATCAAACGGCTAGAAGATGGATAAGATGATGACATGATGATAAGATTGAGGGATATGTGGCCAAGAGAAGAGCTTCTGGACCCTTCCCAGCTAAAACCCTAGCATCCTCTCCACCTATATAAGGACCCCCTCTGTAAACGTTTAGAGAGTAGTTTTTTTTAAGTTAAGGAAATGCTGTCAAATTGTTTTCTCAGATGTATTCTTAGTTTTATAATGATGTAATTTCAGTTTGTTTAATAAAAGTTTTTAGTTTTATGCATCTAAATTAGTGTTTAATCGTTTACTGAGTTTACTCTTTTAGTCTAAAGGTTGAGATATTAGTTTTTAAACTGATTCAGAAGCTTTTAATATAGAAGATAGATTTTATAAACCTTTCTCTTTTTAGTTGTTACACTTCTATAAAAACACAAAAAAAAAAATAAGAAAAATATAAAAAAGAAAATCCAAAAAGATTTTTACTTTCTTTTAAACTAGCTTGCATCCAAGCTATTTTCAGTAGTTTACATCTCATTTTAGCTTGTCTAGCTCTTGTGAGGTTGTTAGTAGCATTAACTAGTTAAAAGTTTCATAAAATACTCTAAGTCAACAAAAAAGTCAACTGTCAGAATCCAGTGAAGAAGATGGTTTGATTTTTGGTGTTTGGTGGTTCTAGAGGTGTTTGAGGCCTATATAAAGATAGGCTTTGTGTGGTTTAGACCCTATGTCAGTTAGGGTATGCTTCTTGTAAGTTCCCACTTTGATTTTTCTTACCCTAGCATACTTATCTGTTTGATTAGTTAGATCTTATGTGACTGCTTGTTTACTGATTAGTTGATGTTCATGTTTATGTTTTAGTAGCTTTATTGATAACTAGTAGTGGTTTATTAGATTGCTTTTATCATTACCCTAGTTAACTGCCTTAGTTTAGTGTAATTTGCATAATCTTGTTCTTGGAGTCTTTTGTTGTTTTAGTTGGTTTAACTAGCTTCTATTGAGTTTAGATTATCTGTTTCATGCTTAAATTCAGTAGGTGTAGGCTTATATATCATAGTTGTAGTGTTATTGTAGGTTTAAAGGGGTGTTTGGTAATGGTGTGTTTTGACTGCTAGTGTAGTTTTCTTGCTACCTTTTCTGCACAATTAGAACACATAGGTACTATTAGAAGTGTTTAAGCCATAAAATTGAATCTCATAACTCTAAAAGTCAAAATTGAACCTTACACTAAAATCTGCTAAGCTTAAGGTATAATCTGTTGTTGCACTGTTTGATCCTGTTCCATTTTTTGGTTGTGTTTGTGATTTCAGTGGTTAGACAAGTTCATACAACACCTAGTAATGGAAATTAGCTGTTAAAACTAGCTTAAGTCAAACTTTAGGTACAGATATAAAAAAGTCAAACTGCAGTTGTAACCATTTTTGTTTACTGAATTTGGCTTAAATTAGTGTTCAATTGGTACTCTAGAATTAGGGCTTTTTGGTTTTTTGTGTTCTCTGGTGGGTGATCTTGCTTTTGCCCCCCTAATATTCCAGATAACAGCTTATTTGACTGCTTAATTAATTGCTTTAAGTAGGCCTCTGAGTACTAGTTCTGTGAAATAGGATTGCAACTGAATTCTGCTTATTTGGCTGTTGTTACTGCTTATTTGGTTTACTTAAGCTGTTTTATGCTTATTCTTGTTGCTTGAGCAATCTGTGATCATTTAGTGCTTATTGGTTACTGTAGTGCTTATTAATAAGCACTTTTTAAACTGCTTTTTGTGTCCAACTGCTTATTAGTATTTAGAAATCTGCCACTTTTATTTTTCCTAGGTTTTAAATAACATTTTTGAATTTCCAGAAAAAATTCATAATTAATTAAGTCCCTTTGCTATTTATTTTAATTAAAATCATTTTTAGTTCAGTTTAATTAGTTTTTAATTAATATTAATTAAAGAAAAATCCAAAAAAAAATATTTTTATTTTTAAAATCAGTTTTTAGTTAAATTAGAATTTTAAAAAAAATTAATTTTTCATTTTTCCTAATTATTTGCAATTTAATACATTTTAATAGTTAAATTAGAATTTAAGTTATCTTTAATCCTTTTTAATTAATAATAAATCACAAAAAGACAAAAGAAATTTTATTTTAATTTCAATAATAGTTCTCAGTTAAGTTAGGTTTTATAAAATTAAATTTTCCCTTTTTAAGTTAATTTTCATATTTATTTACTATTTAAATCTTAAACAAAAATACAAAAAGAGTTTTTAATTAATTCAAATTAAAGAAAAGAAAATAAAAATATATAATTTTAATTTTCCAAAAAGTTTTTTAATTTCATTTAGGATTTTATAAAATTTAGTTTTCCCCCGTAGCCCTTTTAATTTTATTAGTTGCTTTAAATCTCGAGATTAGCTCGGGATTTGCGTTATTTACGTTTAATTTTACGTTTTAATCTTAGTGTGCTTTGTTTACGTGTGTTATTTACGTGTTTCCTTAATTGTAGTTTTAAAATCAACACATTCCTTTTTATTTCACTTTTCTTCACACAAATTCACAAATCGATAACTACGGTTCCATTCACCTTCACACGGATCACGACCCGGGTATTTCTTATTCGTTGAGAAATTACTTGGATAATATACTATACCTATAAACGACCCTAACCAAGCATAACAGGTTGCTCTTATGGTTTTTGTAATTTAGGTCCAAGTGTTTATGTTTAAATTCTTTTTTAGTTGGTTGATGTGGTTCGAGCATGTTTGGACCACGTGAAGTTTGCTTGATGGTTTAATCACCCCTCTCTCATGTGACAAACATTTATTTCATTCACCGGTATTGAAACCCTTTACCAAAAAATGATCACAATAAACTTGTTACATCTTTGGCCAAACTAGAGAAGTTATTATTCAAGAATTTGAAGTGCATGTTTGTATTTCTAGAGATATATACAAATTGAGGTGCTAAGGCGCTTAACGACTCTCGGTCCGTATTAAAAGATTCAGTCTCGTGTATTTAATGTTAAGTATTAATACGACCTAACACAAAGAAGGCTTAAATATATTTGAATCCATTACATAACAACAAATAACAAGTGCTCCAGTTGTTGAAACATTTTTTATGAGTCAAAAGACCAGGGTTCGAGTCCCATGGTGAGGTGGTGTCAAAAAAATCGTTACAAATATTTTTCGCTTCATCTAAGCATTAATGAGTAACGTCTCTATAGAAAGGCACTACAGAGAAGCTTTCGATACTACAGCACACTACGTTGATATGACAATACCCCCATTATACACGTTATGTCACAAATAATACGTCAACAAAGTAGTATTTAACTCATGGGAGATATATAAGCACAAAAGTCGTCGTCTTTTTTTATGTTAGAGTAAGAACTTTAACTATATATGTGGCATTATTATATAACACATGAGTATACTAACTTTACATGTACGTGGTATTGACAGGGAGGACACCAAAGAATAATATAGAGTGTTGTTTTATCGGTAAGCTACTAAAAAATTACATTTGGTAATGACATTTGATAATGCATAACTATGATGAGCAACTGAACAAAGATTAGTAGTGAACTATGTAAGATTATGCCTGCATCACTTGCATGAAAAATATATTTTTGATGCTCAAATAAGAGCATTGGTACGATACTCGTAATGTAAGAACAATGTCACCGATAAAGGTAAAATATTGGTTTTTTGTAGCGGTGAGTGTTAGTACATCCGATTTGAACAGATAACTTAAAAAGAGTTTGCTAAAATAACAAAATACGACCTATTAAAAATATCAACTTGAATAATGAATAAAAAGAATATTTAATTTTGGCTCGAAGTCATATCGTAAATTATAATAACAAATAAAAAAGTTGAGTTTTAGATATAAGCAAAATTTCAATAGTGTATCAAAAAAAACAAAACCGATGCATCGCACAGCTCGTGTGTATAAAAATGAAGATTAGAAAAGTATTGTTTCATTTAGAGTATTAAATGTACATTTACGATAAAAACTAATCGAACAACTACAATCTACATATTTTGTTTATCAAAACCTATTAGAGCAGTTACAACAATAACGCCTCACCGGCGTTAAGTAGCCATTAACGCGCGTTAAGTTGACGTGAACTGATGGAGCATGCTGCGTTAAATAGGCGTTAACGCCTTGGGTGAGTGGATTAACGCCTCGTTAAGTTCTTGTGTTCTTTCTTGTACTTCTTGGATTAGAGGGGTTAGATTCATCTAGTCTATCAGTTGGTTGGGCTAGATCTAACGTTTGTGAAGTGTACGAGTAATTTTGGAACCTTTTCTTGGCAGCGGTTTTCTCCTCGTTAAGGTGTTCTTCTCAGCGGTTAGTTTGGATTTTAGCGGTTTNCCTTCTTCATTCACAATGGACCCAAATGAAAATGCCGAAGCATCTCGGACTTGGTCAGACATATATGACGAAGAAGATATAGAGTTTATGATTGCTGCGATGGAATATCAGCAACGCTTAGAACAAGAAGAAGCTCATCCTCAGCCTCAGGTGCCTTGTACCCACATATTTCGTGAACGCGAGCTTGCTGAAGAACATTTGCTAAACGACTATTTCGTTCAGGGTTGTAAGTATACGCCCCGTAATTTTCATAGAAGGTTTCGCATGCGCTAAAAACTATTTCTAAAAATAGTCAAAGGTATTGAATGTTATGAATCCGATGTTATTCCAGATCACTTTCAATACTTTAAGTCAGGACATGATTGTACTGGTCGAGGGAGTATTAGTGATCTTATGAAGTGTACAGCTGCAATACGCCAATTGGTATACGGCAGCACACCCGATGCGTTTGATGAGTATTTGGAATGGGTGCGAGTACTATGCGTTTATGTCTTGATAATTTTAACATGTGTGTTATGGATTTGTTTATGCCTGAGTTTTTAAGAAAACCAACATGGGCGGACATTCAAAGTATTTACCTAAAGCATGAACGGGAACATGGTTTTCCGGGAATGCTTGGTAGCGTTGATTGTATGCATTGGGCGTGGAAAAATTGTCCGGTGGCTTGGCAGGGGCAATTTAGTAGGGATGATAAAAGATACCCAACGTTAATGCTTGAAGCTGTTGCTTCACAAGATTTGTAGATTTGGCATGCATTTTTTGGTATGGCAGGGGCAAATAATGATATTAATGTTTTGGATAACTCTAATTTGTTCGACGATATTCTTGCTGACGAATCCCCAAGGGCACCCTATATGGTAAATGGAAGAAGGTATGAACAGGGGTATTACTTGGCTGACGGAATTTACCCACAGTGGGCAACTTTCGTCAAATCCTTCTAGGCAACGACTGACGAGAAACATAGTTATTTCAAAAGGAAGCAAGAAAGTGCACGAAAGGATGTCGAATGTGCTTTTGGTGTGCTCCAATGATGGTGGGGTATACTACAACAACCGGCACGTGCTTATGAAATTGTCAAGATACAACGAATCTTGTATATCTGCATTATTTTGCATAACATGATATTGAAAGATCAAAAGTTTGCGCTCCGTGACTATGGCGAAATGTTTGTGGATCTGGTACCACATTTGAGGCAACAAACATGGGTCGACAGATGTGATACCCAGCAACGCAAGTCAAGGGAAATGCGCGACTCAGAAATGCATTCTCAGCTCCAACGAGACCTTATGGAGCATGTTTGGCAACGTCTTCAATGCCAACAACAACATGAAGAAGAATANTTTGAGGCAACAAACATGGGTCGACAGATGTGATACCCAGCAACGCAAGTCAAGGGAAATGCGCGACTCAGAAATGCATTCTCAGCTCCAACGAGACCTTATGGAGCATGTTTGGCAACGTCTTCAATGCCAACAACAACATGAAGAAGAATATTCCGAAGACGATGAATAATTAGTTGTTTTCGTTTCGTCTAATTTCCTATGTTTCGTTTTTTTCTTAATCGTTGTTATTGTTATTTTAAGTTTTTTTATATTTCGTATTGTAATGTTTAAGTTTTAATGTTATATGGTTTATTAAATGAATTGTTATTTTAGTTTAGGGGTTGAATTTGAAAATAGTTGAGTTAAAGCTGAGTTAAAGTTGAGTTAATGTGGATGTTTTTTTGTGAGTTAAGGTGAAAGTGTTAAAGCTGATGTGGCGCTGACGTGGCACTGAGTTAATATTTAACTTAGGTTACGGTAGAGCTGGCAAATTGGGTACCTGTTAAGACCTGTTAAGGGAAAAAATGTACTATGCAATTTTTTTATTTTTTAAAATAATTGTTTTTAGTATTCTAGGGTTCAATATTTAATTTATTTGATACATAAAACGTATAACTGTCATACTCAAACCACCAAAGCCAAGTGTTAAACGAGTCGTTTTCATGTTTGAAACTTATGTTATTCGCGCGCTCCGAACCTGTTAAGACCTGTTAAGACACGATTTGCCAGCTCTAGGTTACGGATGTAAGTGCTCTTAATAAACTTACATTAGTCTATCAACTTGAAAGTTCGAAACTGGCATTTCAGTGATCTCTCTCAACCTTGTATCTTCGACTGATCTTCAGTTCTACCAATCCGTTGATGCTTTAGTAACTTGTTTAGTTGCATTAGAGTTTGTATTATGTCTACTTAAAAAACACTTAATCGTAGTGATATTAATGTCGTGCAAGGTACTATTTGATTCCAAAGTGTATGTTTGTCAAGAATTTGGTAGTTACTCAATTGGCTGGGTTAATTTTAGTTGAATGTGGTTAAGCTGTTTCACAATCTCTGACATGTAAAACCAACCAAATTGATAACACTTTATTATTTATTTATCTTTTTAAATTACAAAACATTTAAACATATTAGGTTTTACATAATGGGTAAACATATTAGTCTTTTGCGTGGTTTATCGGGATATTCTTGTTTACGTATGATACATAAAGCAAGGATTATAGTAATTTTATGGTGTGAGACTAAGATAGGTGTATGTTCAATCTCCATTGAATGGTAAGAACTTTAAGATAAGAGTGTTTATCTAAAGTCAGGTAATGGTCACATACAACTAGGGTTTAGTGTGTGTAAAAATAGAGAAGACGAACTTGGTCTTTCTCAAGAAAATGCATGTGTACTTATAGGGATACATTTAGGGTTGTGTGAGATTCGTGGATGTGATCAACGGCCTTGGGAGACCCACTTATGAGTCATCCCATAGAGGAGACAAGAATGACATGTGACGTGATATTCTTGGCTCATGATGTTATGAGAATCTTCGTAGGATGTATTGCCAATATATCATAGCGAAATGCCCGATGCACTATCTCTACACCAATGAGGTGTTTACACGTAGTCATATTACAATAACGGTCTGCGTGGACAGACTATTATGCCAGTTTTTCCTGGAGATTGATTCTCCAGACGAAGCTTGTCATGGCTTTAGCTAATAGTTGTCTGGAGGTTAGTTCTCCAAGCGAGGTATGTTGTGGGCTTTGGCCTTTTTGGCCTGCTATGGTCGTATGACATTTAGTTATTGTTTTAAAACTTTCATACGTTATCATTTTTTGTGTTTTTTTCTTAACCTCATCCATAACCACGCAAAATTTGTAACTACTTAGTTTTAAGCATAATAACTATTGTATAAGCATAAATATCAGGACGACTAACCGCTAACCAATTAAGTTAATATTTGATGTTGTAAATGGAGATACTCGTAGTGGATACAGTTTGGTATTAGTCATTGTGATAGCAGTGCGGTAGCTGAGCGAAGCAGCTTAGAAAGATGTGGAACGAGCGTTTGACGTCATAAAAAAAAGTAGGTTGAAATAAAAATCTTGCACGGCCTATGTCTGATAAGTGAATATGGGATATGATGTACACATGTATAATATCACATAATATGATTATAAAAGACAAACGAATGGAAATCTCTCCCGTCTTTTATCCATATGAGTAACATCGTGATAATGATGTCGTACGAATGAAAGAAGAAACGTTACAAGTTACTAGAGATATACACAACGAGGAAACTCATCTAAGTCTTAAAACCGGTTTACTGGAACACATTTGACGTCGAATAAATGAACACTAATTTTATTGTAGTAATGTTTTTTGTTTTTATTTGAATTATTAACGTAATATTTTTAATTATTAATGAAATTTTAATTTAATTATTTAAAAAAATGAAAATAAGAAAAAAAACAAAAAAAAAATGGCTGCGTTATCGTTACGGATACTTAGTCATGCAGAAATTTTTAAAAAGGAAAGTTAAATCGATGCGAGATAACAGTGTTAACCGCGATGATATGCGTTCACCAGCTAAACCCTTTCTAACGTTTTTTTTTTTATAGAACCCTTTCTAACGTTACAGAGTTTATTGGAGTACGTAGTAGTTGTCAAGTTTATACTAATAAAGTTGTATAATTGGGCAATGTATTAAATCGAAAACTGACGAACTGTATATTGACTTTGACTAATTGAATGGTTTAAGGCCACGACATATAGGTGTGCACAAAAAGCCATTTAAAGCCTCCATAAAGCTTCCCGTCGTACCCCTTTATTTGTACGCTCACCCTCGATTTCCAAACTACCTTTTTTAATTTACTAATTTTTAATCATAAACATGGTATAACATCGTTTCCTTTTTGTGATTTTTATGTAAACGACATCATTTTGTCAGATTTTTATTAACGGCTAAGCATAATTAGAATAAGTTATTTGGACTTTTAAAATTACAAGTGATACCCTTTTTCACATTTTTCATTTATTTTTATTTTTTATTTTTTACTTTTTTAATCTTTTTAATAATATTTTTATCGTAAAACTACGAAATAAAAAGTGCAGAACAAAAAAATATACGCTCTCCGTCCCAAATTTATTGTTCACGTTTTCTTTTTGGGATGTCCAAATTTAATTGTCCACTACTAAAAATAGATAGAGAAATTTAACCAAGTTTACTATATTACCCTTGTTTAAAATTATTATTACATACCTTAAATAAGGCTTTAATTAATTACCTAAGGGCAAAATTGTCATTCTGTCAAAAAGTAGGAAAGAGAAAGCTGTAATAAATGTAATTTTCTTAAACTATGTGTTTTTTGTCGGGGGACAATAATTTTGGGACGGATGGAGTAAAATTTAACAAATCAAAACTAATAAACTGACACAAATACAGAAACTGATAAAACACTGTGTTATACTATGACCATTAAGGTAAAAAAGAGTGGAGGTTGTAAATTGTGGGCCAAGAAGGGTACTAATAGTAGTACCCTTAGAATAACTAAAAGGAGACTACGCTGGCACAAATGATTCCGGACGAATAGAATAACTAAAACAAGACAAATTTTAAAAAGTAATCATATGGTGACAAGTGTCTCTTCTTTTACTTTGTTAGCTCTATTATTATTATTATTATTATTATTATTATTATTATTATTATTATTATTATTATTATTATTATTATTATTATTATTATTATTATTATCCTTTTGTTAGAAAACTGATGAACAACGTGATTAAAAAAAATAATAATAATTAAAAGAAAAACAAAATTAAACAAGACTAACTGTTAAACAAGATAACATCAATCTACATGTTGTTCATCAGTGTTAATCATAATACATGTTATTAATCAATGTTTTCAGCAACATACTTTATCCATCAACGTTTTTCATCATCAACTTGCATCTATGCCATGAATAAATTTTCACAAACTTTTATTTGGCCGTTTATTTTTTCACAACTATTTCCAAACAAAAAAAAATTGGTTTACACAAAAATACCTTACGTCCAAACCTCATCCCATATCCCATATCTCGATCTCAAATAACTAAAAATAACCAAAATTAATGCATTTAAATGTACTTTTACAAGAAAAAAATCTCTCTTATGAATTTTATCAAATACATTGTGTGCACTAAATATGTTAAAACATCATTTTAAAAATGCAATATCTCCTCATATCAATTCGGGTTTGAGTGATTCAAATTTATGGATAAAGAATGGCCAAAGGGCTACAACTTTCTTGTATTATGTTTTGTGTAATTCAGCCACTTAAAATCAATACCCACTTAAAATCTCAAAAAATTAAGTTGTGGTTTATATATCAAAATCCATACAAAATTAAATTCTGAAAATTATGGTGCAATCGGTTTTTCATAAAAGTTTGTCGTTTGAAATTTATGACAATTTGAATTTTGAGGGTGAAATTAAAAAACGGATCAAAGGACCAAGCTGCCACTTTGACCGAAAATACGAAAAAATAAATAAAAAATGAAGGTGAGTGGAGTGGGTGATTTTGGAAGGATATGATTGTTAATTCAGATAATTGTTTAAGTAAGGTATGTATTGAAGTTTTGAGGAGGCTATCCGATTTGGTTTTTCACGTTCGGTATGTGCCCGTAGGTGTGACCAGAGTCTCAAGTTGAGATAACACTTCCGGAGTAGCTGGAGTGATGTAAGACTTCACTCGGGGTGTGTGTGTTGAAGTTAGGTTAGTTCATTCGTTGGAATGAACTTTCTATTTATAGGGATGACCCTAAGGTTTCGTGCCACCCTGGAAGTCCATCGATGTTTCCAGGATTGTCCATGTGGTGAACATCCAACGAGGGATACAAGGGATGACACAAGGTGTGTTTCCTTTGGTCTCACTAGATGCATGAAATGGTCCATGCATGATTGCAACACTACCTCTAAGCAAATGTTGTAGTGGCACGTGTTTGATGGTTGCAAAGGTCCTGGGAAAAGTTCCCATGTCGTTGCCTGAGAATGTTTTGCAGGCGTGTGAGCCTGGCCTAGGAGTTCGTTTCCTAGGCGTATTATGATTAGTTGTAGCTGCTGTTGGGCTTAGTTAGAGTGTGTTAGTATACTGGGCTAAAGGTCCTCTACTTTATGCCTTATTTCATGACTTCCAGGCTAAAGGTCCTATACTCTATGCCTTATTTTATGAACAACATGTAGATTGATGTTGTCTTGTTCATCAGTTAATCTTGTTTATCAGTTAGTATTGTTCATCAGCTAATATCATCAGTTAAAAAAAAAAAAAAAAAAAAAAAAAAAAAAAACCCGCTTTTTGTACAACTTCAGACTTCCACTTGTAATCATATTTGTTATACAAAAATAAGTGCATTTAACTCGATTTTAACACTAAAAATCTAAGGTAGACATTTTATCAAACACCTTATGTGCAACAAATATGAGTAAAACGTCATCTTTAACGTGTGATATCTTACTTATATTACATGGATTTGAGTGATTCAAAAACATTTGTAAAGAGTAAACCAAAATCTATAACTTTCATCTTTTAAGTTTTTCACGATTTGAATTTTATGATGGTAAAAAATAGGTCAGAAAATGCCCAAAAAATCAAGAAAATAAAAAACCATTTGATATGTAGAAAAAAAAGTTAGAAATATTCAACAAAATTTATAACAAATTAAAGAGGATTAAATTTTAAAAATTATATTGAAATTGGTTTTTTTCTAAAAGTTTATTATTTGAAAAATATGTGCGTTTGAAATTTGAGGTGGAAAAGCTAAAACGGGTCAAAAGACCATTATACCCTGACGAAATTATTGTATAATTTAGAGTGGAGGACACGTGTTGCTCTCTGAATGGCTTTCTACACTTTTTAAATTTGACTCAATTTGCAATAGATCCGCACTCAACCCGTTAATGTGAATGGTTATCAGTAGGGGTGTTATCGGGTCGGGTTATCGGGTTATCGGGTCTTATCGGGTCGGGTGANAAAAAAAAACCCGCTTTTTGTACAACTTCAGACTTCCACTTGTAATCATATTTGTTATACAAAAATAAGTGCATTTAACTCGATTTTAACACTAAAAATCTAAGGTAGACATTTTATCAAACACCTTATGTGCAACAAATATGAGTAAAACGTCATCTTTAACGTGTGATATCTTACTTATATTACATGGATTTGAGTGATTCAAAAACATTTGTAAAGAGTAAACCAAAATCTATAACTTTCATCTTTTAAGTTTTTCACGATTTGAATTTTATGATGGTAAAAAATAGGTCAGAAAATGCCCAAAAAATCAAGAAAATAAAAAACCATTTGATATGTAGAAAAAAAAGTTAGAAATATTCAACAAAATTTATAACAAATTAAAGAGGATTAAATTTTAAAAATTATATTGAAATTGGTTTTTTTCTAAAAGTTTATTATTTGAAAAATATGTGCGTTTGAAATTTGAGGTGGAAAAGCTAAAACGGGTCAAAAGACCATTATACCCTGACGAAATTATTGTATAATTTAGAGTGGAGGACACGTGTTGCTCTCTGAATGGCTTTCTACACTTTTTAAATTTGACTCAATTTGCAATAGATCCGCACTCAACCCGTTAATGTGAATGGTTATCAGTAGGGGTGTTATCGGGTCGGGTTATCGGGTTATCGGGTCTTATCGGGTCGGGTGAGTCGGGTTTTGATGTTTTAAAAACTCACCCGCAACCCGACCCGATATGGAATCGGGTTATCAGGTTCGGGTGATTCGGGTTATCGGGTTGCATGCTAACCTCAGTTCATAGTACCCATTTTTTAAACCATAAAATAACAAAAGGTATAGTTAATATTCAGTTGTATATTAAGACATTGGTAGCAATTGTTTTCATGGTTTACCGTAATAGTAAAAAATGTTCATTTTAATAGTACATAGCTAATATTAAGTTGTAAACTGTTAATAAACATATGCACCAAAGATGTTCATTTTAATAGTACAGTAGCTAATATTCAGTTGTAAACTAATAAACATGTGCACTAATAGTACAGTAGCTAATATTCAGTTGTAAACTAATAAACATGTGCACCAAAGATGTTCATTTTAAGTGAACTAATAGTAGCAGTACATAGGCTACTGAAACAATATTCTTGACACAAAAAGACTAATGAAAAATCATATTGCAGTACCACCACTCCACCGGTAGCATAACAGTATAGTAGCAATGCACAAAACACTAATGAAAAATCAAATGAAGTACCAGTACCATAGCAGTAAACCAAATACAATCTTTAGTAGCATAACATTATAGTAGCAATGCACAAAAGACTAATGAAAAATAAAATGAAGTACCAGACTACACTACACTGGGCTCTAAAGTAATAACTAAAAAATCAATAAGTGATTGTCGAGTCTTATCGGGTTGACCCGATTACCCGATAGCATTATTTATTTAACCCTAACCCGACCCGATAACACTATCGGGTTATCGGGTTCGGGTCAAAACAACCCGACTAGATTTTTTGACCCGATTAGACCCGACCCGATTAGCCTTATCGGGTTCGGGTTCGGGTTTGGGTCGGGTCAACCCGACCCTACTGACACCCCTAGTTATCAGTAACTCCCTGCGTTAGAACTTACAGTCCACATACATGGGAAGCATATGATTAGATGAGAAGGAAAAAAAAGCTTAAATAACATTTACAACCAACATGTGTCAATAAATATCATCTGCCACAAACCATGTTTTTCTTTAACTCGTATGCCTTAACTGATGGTCTTTCATTAAAATGGGCATGATTAAATTTCTTTGATGAATGTAAGAATTTTAGGTAAGAGGAGTCAAGTAAATGTAAATGACCCATGCAGCTGTGTATGACCATTGACCAATACCTTTTGTCCAATTGATAAACGAAACCAAAGGGACTAAATTCCTATCCTATCTCCCAATGATTGTGACCCCGCGAGCCTTGCACTTATTGCCCTCATTACCCACCATTTGATTTGTCCCTTTCTACTTCACAACTGGAAGGGGACCTAACTAGGACCACGTAAAACCGACGTTAAAACTAATATCCCCTAGTATCACGACAAGGGCATGGTTCCAACTTCAATTCCAGTTGTTGTGGTTGCCATCAACTTATTAACAAATTGTGGTTGGGTGTAGTCTTGAAGAGAAAAAAACTGAGGTGGCGCTGATATGGTAGGAGTTGACCACAAAAATTGTGGTCAGCATTAGCATTGGCCTAAACATTTTCAAAATGGAATATGATAAAGATAAATTAATGTTATAATCAGCATTTCTCAAATCTCAACACACAAGTCATGGTAAGTGTCATTTGCCACATATATTTTGATAATTGATTCATATACTTTAACTGAGGGTCTTTTATTATGATAGACAATTTACTTTGGTGAATGCTAGAATGAAGTGTTAGGTGAAGATCGAGTGAAATGATCAATGTGACCAACACCATTTTTTAGTCCAATCAATCTTCCTATGACTGTGACTTGCAACCTTACACCAAATTCACTTTTATGGCATTTATTGTCTAACATGTGTGCCTTTCTGCTCCAAATGGATAATCCCGCAAAACTAATGCTAGGAAAGGATACACGGATTAAGATCGAGCTTTAGTAGTTCATTAAGGGTATGATTCACAATTTATATCAGTGTGTGCCTAAAAACGGGTAAACGGATGACACATTTTTTGTTCAGGTTACTCGGGAGGGCGAGTCTTATGAAGACATCACTTGTCTTACTGTTACTATGTCACTTTGGTGATAATTTATGAAAATGAAAAAAACTTAATATTATAAAATGCATTACAAACTTTTTAAAATGGAATTCGCAAAGAGCTACACCAACTTTAAACGCTTCAAGTCACAATCAATGTTCGAGTTGATCTTTCATGAATCTATAACCAGATTTCATAAGCTGGCACATGGTAGGGATCCATAATAGGTAATCACAGTAATAATTCAGCTCATATCCTGGTTAATGGTTGTATGACTTGTATCGGTCTTGGGCAAAGCTTTCATTCCCTTTGTACATTTAAACTCATTTGTTTCTTCACATTTGCTCTTAACTAGATGAACTTTTAACAAACATTTTAAAGTTAAAGAACCACATGCAGAGTTTGAATCTGTTTTAAAGTTAAATAACCACATGCATAACAACGGGTTAATTAGGTTCCGTTTTTTAGTATGATTTTTTTTTGAACGGCAACCTACTATCTCAAATATATACACTACTAATCAATCTCACATGTGTTAAACATAACTTGAATCCACAACCATTTCATTGAGAAATTTCTTACACAATATAAGTTACCATTGATATTCCAAAAGATAAGATGGGCTTCAGTTTCATTTTGGGTTCAATACCCAAATATTGGTTCTTAGTTCCGTAAGGAAAATTTCTGTAAGAAAAACAACATGTAGCAAATACAACATACTGATACAATGCATAATATCAAAAACCTTACAAATTTCAAAACAAAGTAATAGTATGTTACATTCAAAAAAATTGATAGAATATTGCACTTACTGTTGTTTGTACATACAATGCTAAAAGTAAATGTTATCTCTTGCAAAAGAGAGCGTGAGAAAAATGACACTAATTGATTGTTCGCTAGTATGATAATTTATTCTAATTCAGAACAAAATTTAAAACGAATATTGACTACTAATTTCTGCTCTTAGTTCCTCTCTTGTTAGTTTAGGATACGTACTGGCGGAGCCAGGATTTGAGGATACGTACTGGCGGAGCCAGGATTTGAGGTTTAGGGGGCCGAACTTTATTATAAAACAGTGACGATATAAACTGAACAATGTAACAGTATATGATAATTCGCAAATTACAAAATATCTTTGAAATAGAACAACTTATATTTTAACAAACACACAAGCTCTACTGAAAAAAAACTCTTCAAAATGTTGTGACAACCTAAGTAGCAATATGGTGTGTCATGAACCAAGCCGCTAGTATCGCATAATTAGTCCGGGCATAAACACAGTAGAGCTGAGTATTGATACAAGATTCAGTTCTATTTGGTTGTTAGTTCCCTTAACTTTACCATATATCCAGAAATATATCGACTTACAAATTTAATGTGAACCTTTAGTTTAGTATATGTTTAGGAAATAAAGAATATTGTTAATACAAATATCGTCCAAAAAACGTTATTTATATTTTACGATCTTTGCCGTATTTTGTTAACGACAAAATATAAAGTTCACTTTAGCAACAAAGTATAAATATAGTTAAAATCTTTTATACATAATGTCACAAGACCATTATTACACAAGTCAAGCATTTCTTAGTTAACACTTGTATTTTTCATTAGTTTAAAACATAAATAGAAAGTTTTATTACATCATGTGTAGCATCATGATCCTTGTAAGATTGTATGATCCTTGGAAGATATTGTTTAGATTGTTACTCAATGTATCTAGGAAAGATATGGCAATATCTTTGGAAGATTAAATATTGGATGATTGTGTGTCAGAGTCTGGCGGAACCAAATTCTAACACAGACGGAACCAAATTTGGTTCCGTCCAATCCGTGGCCTACTGAGGTTGTTTTCCTATAAATAGCAGGCCATTCCAAGTTGTTCCATCATCACTCACAATCATACATTATCATATATACTCTCATTACTTATATCTAACATATTCATCTTTTATTTTGGTGAGATTCTTTTGTAGCAAGAAGATCACAAACTCATATCAAAGACATACAAGCATCAACGCAAAGTTGGAATACTTGTTTGTATAAATAGTGTGTGAACTTGTGTTGTTCATACTTTCATTGATTGTATCTATTCATTAGTGATCGGTTAGTATTTTAGTCCTCAAAATACATAGTGTGACGGGAGTGGTTGTGCCCTTGTAAAAGAACTCGACATTTAGCTTTGTGTCGGTAATCGTGTATAAGCGACGTGTAAGGTTTCTCCACTGGTGAAAGGAGCTTGTTGACTAGTAAGAGTAACTCTCGAGTTGGATACTCGGGGCATGGAGTAGGGCAAGGAAAAAGAGTCCTTGTAGCCGAACCACGATAAACATTCGTGTTGTGGTTTGATTGTTTCTTACTCTTTACTTGCATATTACTTATAAATTGTTAGTATCGATTGTTGATTACACGTAAAGATTTCAAAAGGAATTAAAGTTAAAAACCGGTAAACTATTCAACCCCCCTTCTAGTTTTTCATAATTGGCATCAAGAGCTACGTTACTCAAGCTTTTAAAATATATTGTGTTTTAAAACTTGAAACGATCCATGGATTTTGAAAATTTCAAAGAAGGGCAATCTATGCAAAGACCACCACTATTTGAACCAAATGGTTTCATATATTGGAAAAATCGTTTTGAAACTTACGTGAAATCAAAAGGTATAGATTTGTGGTATATAATAATTGAAGGTGATAACAAAATAACTTTTAAAGATATTGGTAGTGGAAAAGATGAGGATAGCTCACTTACTAGACATAGTGATGATCAAAAGAAATTAGTTGCAAAAAATAATGAAGCTAAAATAATGCTTTTTAATGCTTTGTCAAAGAAAGAATATGAAAGAGTATTTATGTGCAAAACCGCTAAAGATATTTGACAAACTTTAATAATTACTCATCAAGGAAACTCACAAGTTAAAGATAACGAAATTGATCTTCTTGTACAACAATATGAACAATTTTCTATTCCTGAAGATGAAACTATTGATTGTGCATTTGCTAGGTTTAATACTATTATTACTTCACTTAAAGCACTTGATAAATCTTTTTGTAGTAAGAACTTTGTCAGGAAATTTCTTAGAGCACTCTATCCAAAGTGGAGAGAAAAAGTGACGGCTATTGAAGAATCTAAAGATCTTTCAAGCATGTCACTTGACGAACTAATTGGAAACCTCAAAGTCCACGAAATGGTAATGGAGAAAGATTCGGAGATAGTAAAAGGCAAGAAAGAAAAGGTCAAATCTATTGCCTTAAAAGCTAGAGTCGAATCAAGTGATGATGATGAATCTAGTTCGGATAGTGATGATGAAGAGTATGCCTTGGCCGTTCGAGACTTCAAGAAGTTCTTTAGAAGACGAGGAAAGTTTGTGAGACAACCTAAGGAAGACAAGAAGTCTTTCTGAAAAGATCGTGACGATAAGAAAGGGAAGGGTGAACGAAAGTGCTTTAGATGTGGAGACACGAGTCATCTCATAGGAGAATGTCCAAAGCCACCCAAAACAAATCTCAAAGTGCCTTCGTAAGTGGTGCTTGGAGTGATAGTGAAAACGATGATGAAGAGCAAAAGAATGACGAAATTGCTCTCATGGCTCAAGACTCGGATGAGGTACATTACGATTCCTCTTGCTCTTCTATTGATGATACGTTGCAAAAAGAATATAACAAACTTTGTGAACTAAGCTTAAAAATTATAAACAAAAACAAGTTTTTGAAAACAAAAAGGGAGTTTTTGGAAAATGAAGTTTATGAATTAAGAGAAAAAGCTAAGAGATTAGAAAAGAGTAAAACTAGTGAAACAATGTGTAAATCATGTGAAGAACTTAAACTTGAAATCTAGAAACTAAAAATCACACAAAATGATCTTATCAAACAAAACTCTAAGTTTAAAAGGTTTGATAAAAGTATATCATGTGCGGATGAGATTATGAAAATTCAAAAATCACCACATGATAAAACCGGATTAGGATTTATGAAACTAGGAGATGTAAGTAGTCTAAAGAAACAAACGGACAAAACTGTCACAGTAGACCACGGATAAGACGGAACCAAAACTTTGGTTCCGTCCGTGGAACACTTTGGTTCCGTGGGAACTGTGACAGAACAATAGGAAGGTTCTTCAAAACGTTCTGAATTCGTTAAAATTACAAAGAAATCTAATGTCTTCCCAACTGAAACAAAACTAAAACCGGCCATCAAAATAGGAGTAGGACTTGTTAAGAATGAGTTTAGAACTAAAAAAACTCAACCAAGATCTAAAACGCCTATTCCCAAACGCCCCTTTCCAAAGAGCAACTACAACACTCAACACAACTATCAAAATAATTGGAACCAAAATTTGACAAGACAATACCAAGTTCCAAATTATATGACTTGGAACCCATATCAACCATTTCCGTATATGAACCAAAGAAATGATATGTTTAACCAAAATGGACCCATGAGATATTGGGGACCAAACGTTTGAGTGTTCATTATAAAATAGGTGTGCTTCAAAGTAAGTTTGGAACAAGAAGAATGGATCAAGGATAGTGGTTGCTCAAGACATATGACCGGCAACAAAAGTCTCTTTTCAACGTATCAAAAATATGATGGAGGTAACGTTACCTTTGGTAGCAAAGCTAAATGCAAAATCATCGGAAAATGTACAATCTCTCACGACTCTATCTCTATAGATGATGTAGCTCATGTTGATAACTTAGGATTTAATCTCCTTAGTATTAGTCAACTTTGCCGCAAAAAGTATAATGTCCTTTACAGTGAAAATGGAAGTAAAATACTAAAAGACGGCATAACCATAGCCAAAGGTGTTCTTAAAAACAACGTGTATGTCATGAAGATGGATCAAACATCTAGAGACAAACTTTGCCTCACCTCATTAGATGAATCTTCAACTTTATGGCATAGACGTTTAGGACACGCTAATATGAGACTTATCCAAAACCTCTCCTCCAAAGATCTAGTTAGAAACCTACCCAAGTTGAAATACGACCAACACTTTTGTGATGCTTGCAAAATCGGTAAACAAGTTCATAGTAGCCATAAGGCTAAAAACATGGTGTCTACAACTAGGTGTCTAGAACTTTTACACATGGATTTGTTTGGTCCATCCGCTATACAAAGTTATGGAGGCAACTTCTATACTTTAGTTATAGTAGATGATTACTCTAGATATACATGGACAAAATTTTTGAAAAATAAAAATGAAGCTTTTGATAAATTTGAAATCCTAAGTAAGAAAATTCAAAATCAATTAGGAACGTGCATTATGTCTATTAGAACGGACCATGGTCGTGAATTTGACAATGAAATACAATTCGGAAATTTTTGTGATAAAAATGGAATAACTCATAACTTTTCGGCACCACGTACTCCTCAATCTAATGGAGTAGTAGAACGCAAAAACCGGACTCTCCAAGTGATGAGTAGAACAATGCTTAATGAATAAAATATTTCACAAAAGTTTTGGTGCAACGCGGTTGACACATCAACCTACATTTTAAATCGTGTCTTAATTAGACCATTTTTAAATAAAACACCGTATGAATTATATAAAGGGAAAAAGACTACATTAGGATACTTTAGAGTGTTTTGAAGTAAATGTTTTATCCTAAACACCAAGGATTACCTTACCAAATTTGACCCAAAGTCATATGAAGGTATATTTCTTGGATATTCTCAAAATAGCAAAGCGTATATTGTTTTAAACAAAGAAACCTTAAGATTCGAGGAATCATTAAACGTAACATTTGATGAAAGTCCACCTCCCTCTAAGACATCACTTTTGGTAGATGATGACTTAGTTGAAAATCAAGCTATGGAAAATCAAGAAATCATATGTGACAAATGGTATTTTCCACAAATTAATTTAATAATAAATTTCTATTTATTATACTTACTTTGAATATTATATGCATTATAGCACATTTCTGCATGTTTCTGCACATTTCTGAATGTTTTCGGGAGCTGTCCTGTACACTGTAGCTTACAGTCAATACTGAAAAAGTTTATTTTTGTCAGTAAACACAAATTAATCCATTTCGATAGTTACTGACAAGTCTCGTAATTTACTGAGAGCTTACTCACATTTTTCTGAAAAACAACGCCGCACGCGAACCGACACCACAGTACCTAAAAGTCAAGTAAATATATTTTTGAGTCAGTAAAGTCATTTTATTATATTTCTGACGAAATCGTGGCTAATAACTTTATTTTACGTATACGTGTCCAAAAACGTCAAACCGGGACGTTACAGCTACATTTACGCTTAAACCGACACACGATACACCACCGAAGAGTAAGAATATCTTCCCCCTCCTAGGATACTCCCAAATTTCGGCCTAATCATGGTCTAGTCACCAACCACTAACAAAAATTACCATATGTGAATAACCCTTTTAACCCCTAAATACCCTTTTAACCACATAGCACCCTTTTACCCAAATTTATTACCCAAAAATCATTTTAACTAGTGTTTTCATCTTATTTTTCATCCAACACTCTCTTCTCTTCTCTCTTTGGCCGAGCACACACACACACACAAATCACACACATATTTGAAGATCAAGTAAATTTTGGTGATGGATTCAAGTGTTTTGGGTTAAATATAAAGTGTTTTGGGTCTCCTTGTTCTTCCCTAGCCACGTTAACATACAACCATTGTAAGGATTCATCAAAACTTTTCTAATCTTGTTTATATCATGTTTTTATGATGATCAAAGGTGTTACCAAGTGCTAAATGTCTATATTTTGTTAAGATGACAAGTTTACATATATATATATGTTTGCATGCATGGATCGAACCATCATAAATGCTAGGAGTTAATGTGTAGATTTCTTGCTTGTGTGGTAAGACTTGTTACTTGTGGTACTAAATAGAAGGCACAAATATAATTAGTGCTAGTTTTGCAAATTAAAACAATATATACACTTATATGTATGTATACATAAATCGGCACTAACAAAAATTGTAAAATTATTGGGGTTTTGAAAAACATAAAATTTTGGCTCAAGTGGTGAAATGGTGAGATTTTACTTGAAAGATTTTAATTTAGTATATATTAATTTTATCGAGGTTATTAATTTATCGAGTATTAATTTATAGAGGTTTTACTATATAACGATATATATAACGTAACTTAATACGTAATATATGGTTTTGGGCTAATATTGGGTTAACGGGCCCAATAGTGAAATTTAGGCCCAATAAGTATTTCGGGTGACGAAAATGAGTTTTTACATATATTTGAACTTACGGTGATTATTTTTGTAACGTAGAACGAATTAAAACTATAACTATATTAATAACGAATAATATAGTTATTACGTACTAAATTTTACGAATAAAGTGACTAGCGATTTATTTGAGAAATTTCAATATTTGAGGAAAATGGAAACGTTTAACAAACGAATGGGTCATGCCCAAATTTCTAAAAATTACAACACTTAGAGTATTTTACAAAAATACTTACCTATATATTTAGTTTCAAATATAAATATATTTATCTTATATACTTTAACACTTAATTATATTATAAATAATAAAAGATATTTATAATATAATATTACCTCATTATCTTATTATTATAAGATTTCTCAAGTATATTTAATTAATTTTAAACTTAATTAATTAAATACATAATTACTATTATTACACTTAATATATATATGTGCTATATGTATATATATCACTTACGTATTACAACGAAGAATCTAATACACGGATGTTCCGTTATGCACTCTCACACCATTCACTATCACCACGAGCCAACGCCAAGAGCTTTCTAATAAACTACTTTTGAAACGTACGTACCACGCAACAAGCAAGAAATACGCAAGCACATGGTAACACATAAAAATCTTTTCAAATGAGTCAAACACTTAAAGCACGAACGTTGAACTAAGACTTACCATACTTAACTAGGTCGCGTGTCGGAGTGGTTGCACTATTTACTTGTTGACTAGCAGATTGCTATCTTTTAAGGTGAGTTTATAGCCCCATTTTCTTATAAGTACTGTTTTATAAACCTTGGGGTGAGAAACATGCAAAACTATTTTCATGGACCAAAACTGAACTTATTTTTACACACTAGTATGCGGAAACCTAAGTTTGCTTGAATCCCACTTTGCCCATTATCGACAACCGTCAATTCCTGCTGGGAAACGCGTATGATATAAATAGATCTATTGAGGGTGACTCCTCCGTTCGGTTGGCCATGCCATGGTCAAGGCGAACGTATACCATGACGACCTTTTTGCCAAGTGACTGGGGATTATCACTCGCGGGCACCTTTATTGTATTTATGCCTTTGGCATACTTTCGTCTAGTTCGGTTGTTGAGCTTAGTGTTGCATGCGGGTTTGGTGTGTGCTTGCTGATTATTGCTATGGTCCATACGTGCTATTTACTTTAAACCTATAGACTCACCAGCGTTAGCTGACTTTTAGCATGTTTTTCAGGTGCTTAAAGTATGTTTATGTTGAAGGCAGTGCATGGCGAGGTCATAAAAATCTTAACTGTTTTTACACAAGCGTAACTCTGAAAACTTTAGGACAATCATGTAACTGGGCCTTATTTTATCATAACTTGAACTTATGTATTACATTTGACTTATAACTATGTAATATATTTAAACGGATTTTCAATCTGTTCTCTATGTATCTTGTGTTGTGATATCCAATTTTCGTAGCACCCCAAATGCTTGTATGCTTCCGCGATTCTCTATTTTTGGGGGTGTTACAGAATAGATAATAACAAGGAAGATGAACTATTAAACAAAGAAATTATAAATGTCAAAGAATCTAAAAGTCATCCATTAGATAGTGTTATAGAAAATATTAATGAAAGAACACTAAGATCAAGAGCTCAAAATGAAAGAAACTTCTTTTGTTTCGTGTCAACTATTGAACCTAAGAATATAAACGAAGCCATAAAAGATGAATCATGGGTAATAGCCATGCAAGAAGAATTAAACCAATTTATTAGAA
Source organism: Artemisia annua (assembly GCA_014162995.1). Classification (NCBI taxonomy): domain Eukaryota; kingdom Viridiplantae; phylum Streptophyta; class Magnoliopsida; order Asterales; family Asteraceae; genus Artemisia; species Artemisia annua. Next base: position 95,697 of record LBNU01005852.1, on the reverse strand, counting down.
ATGACGTTTGGACATTAGTTCCTCAACCAAAAAGTCAAACAATAATTGGAACAAAATGGGTCTTTCGTAATAAAATGGATGAAAATGGTATAGTGTCTAGAAACAAAGCTAGGCTAGTAGCACAAGGATATAATCAACAAGAAGGCATTGACTACGATGAAACTTTTGCTCTGGTAGCTAGGCTCGAGTCAATTAGAATTTTACTTGCATATGCATGTGCACACGACTTTAAACTTTTTCAAATGGACGTCAAAAGTGCTTTCCTAAATGGTTTTATCAATGGAGAAGTTTATGTTGCTCAACCTCCGGGCTTCACCGACTTTGAAAAACCTAATCATGTTTACAAACTTAAAAAGGCTTTATACGGACTTAAGCAAGATCCAAAAGCATGGTATGATCGACTTAAGACCTTCCTAATTGACCATAAGTATACCATGGGATTAGTACGAAGAAGACTCTCGGAAGTAGAACCCCTAGGATACGACGCCCTGCTCCTTGAGTATCATGGGATTTCACTAAGAAGAAAGGTTCACATATTATCATAGTCCAAATCTATGTTGATGACATCTAATTCGGATCAACTTGCCAAGAATTATGTAGCGATTTCTCAAAAATCTTGCATGATGAGTTTGAGATGAGTATGATGGGAGAACTCAAATTTTTCTTAGGACTTCAAATGAAACAATTAGAATATTGAATATTCTTTAACCAATCTAAATATTAAAGATATGCTTAAGAAATTTGGTCTTGAAGATTCCAAGCCAATTAAAACACCTATGTCCTCGGAAATGAAGTTAACCAAAGATGAGGAAAGTGAATCCGTAGATAACACCAAATATAGAGGTATGATTGGTAGTCTACTTTATCTCACGGCTAGTAGACCCGACATTATGTTTAGTGTCTGTCTATGTGCTCGTTTTCAAGAAGATCCTAAAATCATTCATCTTGAAGCCGTTAAAAGAATATTTAGATACATTAAGGGCACTATACATTTAGGACTATGGTATCCTAAAGGAACGGGAGTAGAAACCATAGTGTATACCGATTCGGATCATGCCGGTGACCATGTTGATAGAAAAAGCACAAGTGGTATTTGTACTTTTGTTGGACATTTTCTTACCTCATGGTTCTCCAAGAAACAAACATCTCTCGCTCTCTTAACAACTGAAGCCGAATACGTATCAGCCGGAAAAGCATGTCAATAAGCTCTTTGGATGAAACAAGCTCTTGTGGATTACAATATTCAACTCAACGACATTTCCATTCTTTGTGATAACAAAGGAGCCATCGATCTCAGTAAAAACCCAGTCCAACATTCACGCACAAAACATATTGAAATACGTCATCATTTCCTCTGTGACAATGTTCAAAAAGGGAACATTTCTATTGAAAAAGTATCCTCCGAAAACAACATTGCCGACATTCTTACAAAACCTCTTAAGCGAGAACATTCAATCTTCTTAGACTTGGGCTAGGACTAATGGAACCTACGTTATAATCTTAAACTGTAGTCTTAAAAAAACGCACAAAAGAATAAACGGAAATTTTCTTTTTGTTCTGTTCAGCCGGATCCAAACGCACCAAAGGACGGAACCCACAATTTGGTTCCGTCCAATCCGTGGTTCTCTGTACCTGAAAAATCATATAATATTCAAAAGCAAACACTCCATATATCCTCCACACAATCATATTCAGTTACAACTCCGTCCAAACCATCTACACACACAATAATTAGGGTTCTTCTTCACCAAACAAGTGCTCAAAACATCATTGTAAGTCTCTTTACTACATTCCTTCTCCTGATCTGTGTCTAGGAATTCTATTTATGAACAAAATATAAAACTTGGGGTTATGCATTAACTCAAGAAATTCGTGTAAAATAGTAATTGTAAAACAAAACTAATCATGTTTTCCATAGTTAGGAATTGCATTCTTATTAGCATACTTAACCATACAAAACACCCGATGTTAAATTTTTGCAAAAATAACTTCTCACAAATAGGACAAATATATTTTCGTCCCACATTGTAAATACAAAATCTAAACGTTACATTTAAAAAAAATCACTTGCATTATGTCTCTTGAATGCTAAAGCGAATACATAACTAATATGTATTTTTGGGTACATTCAAACGTAGCTACATTGAATAAGGAGTGTTTGGGTTATCTCATGTTTTACTCAAGAACAATTGAAATTACAAAAATCTCATGTTTTATATGCATTGAAAGAGTCGAGATAACTACACCTCCACATTGTTAGCATATAGGCACACACTAGAACTCCAAAAGCTCAATTATCGCTAATTTAAACTAAAATGTGATATTTATGTTTCTAGGTCCAAACATGCCTCCTCTAACATTCAATGACCACAAAGACACCCTTAACTACCTACCCAAACACCATAAGACCAAGGGACTTACCGAGGCTCAAAGAAACATATTTAAGGCGTTATAAAAACGCTATGTCCATGAGGGTAGAACTTTTGACCCATCCTTCCTAGAAGACACAACCATTCGTCAAGACCTTGCCGCCATAGACTTTGATTGCCTTCTCAACATTGATGAGCCAATATGTCCTAGGTTCATCCTATAATTCTATGCCTCCATAACTCTTCACACCAATGACGAGGGACTCATAAACCTAAGTTTTAGGGTCAGCCAAACTCAATTCAACATTCCTCTTGATCAATTTGCTCAAGTCCTTGGAATCCCAAATAGGGGTACATGTATCTACTCGGACAACTGGTCCCTTTCAATTCTAGACACTATGGATGATCGTCCTTACCCCTATAACACTCCTCTAGTTAACAAGCAAATCATTCGAGATCACCTTTTCCGCCCTAGAACCTCGGGAACTAGGATTAAAAGGTCGGGTACCGAAGTTGACCGTGACCCCTTTGGCATGGAACTTAATGAACTCAAGGATCCTTTTCTTAAGTGGGAGGAAGTGCTTAGGGCAAATGTGATTAGTTCAATAGGAAATCGTGACCACATCAATGTTTGCCTTTGCTACATGCTTTATAGCATTTCAACTCGCCAACCTTTCAACTTGGCTTATTATATATCCAAAAGAATGGCGGACATATCCGTGCAAGGCAAAAGTGCACTTCCCTATGGAATGCTTCTCACTCGCCTTTATAGGGCCTTTGCTCCAATCCCTCGCAATCTCAAAGGTTTTTGTCCCGACTACACTCTCATTCCCCACATCTTTGTACCCTTACGTGAGTATCGTGTAGCCAAGACTCAAGGAAAACGGCCTCACCCTCCCACCTCTTCATCATCCTCATCAATGAGTGAAGACGATGGACTACCCAACTCAAGGCTTCCTCCTCATGACTACCACCGACAACTACCGAGGATTGCAAATGAATCGGAGGAGTTCAAGCAAACAAAGGGAATGTTCAAGTGCTTGGAAAGGTTCCTTACAAAGATAAACAAGAAGCTTGACAAGAAGTGAGAATGCTAACGGGGTGTTTGGCACAACAACTTTTGAACAATTATGTGTTATGGATCTATGTATTATTAGGATGTTTCCTGTGTTTTAAACATTTCATGTGAACTAACAAATATTTGCAGGTGGATAGCATTCCTATGCTATCAATTTTCCGTCTTTTCACTTCTATAAAGTGGAAATTTTAGCACTTGCTTGATCTTTAATGGTATGTGTGTTTTTATTCTGAATTATGTTGTATTTCAATGTATTATAACAAGGTATATATGTTTTTAAAACTTTTATGGAGCTAGAATAAGGTTTCGGCAATCAAAATTTTTTCGTCACAAACGAACACAATAGGGTACGGCTAAGACGGAACCAAAATTATGGTTCCGTCCGTATGGCCATTTGGATTTGTGGGTTTTCACACCACGGATCACACGGAACCAAAATTTTGGTTCCATCCCTTGTTGTCGTTGGTTCCGCCTGTCCTACAACAAATTTTCAAATTTTCTGTTTTCCCGCAAAATTTTCTAAACTAATTAAAATATCAAATTTTCCTTTACAAATATGCATATTACGAATGGACAAATCCTCTAAAACCAATAGGAAACTAATGATCACTAGAAGTACTAGATCTTAGGTGCATGGTAGTCACACTTGATGATTGAAAATGCGTTTACTCCCAATCCAATCCATATCACTCAAGCTTCACCCATTGGGTTGACTTTCTTGATATGACATCCCTCATAAACACTTCTAAATCATTAGTTTCTGCTATTTCTCTATGGTTCAACATCTAATCCAAACACAACTTTCCATAACTATTGACTTCTATAAATTAGTACCACTAAGATCATCAAATCTCACACCTTTACCATCATTTCTATCATTCTTGGTAATTGATGGAGGCCCAAGTGTTGAGAAACGGGCCATTATGTTTCTAGAGGCCCAAGACCGTGTGACAAAAGGGGCCTCACTTAAATGGGCATAAGTTGGGCTACGGGGCTCCGTTTCAGGCCCATGACCAGTCGATTCGAAGCTTGGAGCGAGGAGCACGTTGTGGTAAACAGACTTCGTCAGTTTACGGAACTTTCGAGCCCCGAAACACTTTATTTTATGAGTTATTTGCATTTTAGTGTTTTTTGGGTTTTATTTGTATTTTGTTTTTGCAATAACTTTCGGCCCTTTTGTCTTCTAGGGTCCGTTTCAGTTTCCTATCTCTATTTAAGAGTTGCTTTGTAATATGTAATGATCAGTTCAATAAAATACCAAAAGTCTATTTTTGGCAACGTTTTGCTAAGAATTTCCCTTTAATCGGCATTCGTGTGAATCAACGATTATTGGTAGGATCGTTCCTGGTATTCTTGTGAATCAACAGGTCCGATTTGTGTTATCTTATTTTAGTACTACATCAGTTTGTATCAAGAGCCGAAGTTCCTGTTCGATATGCCTCCAAGGAGGAATAGAAATCTTAATGACATCCATGAACAAGAGTTTGAGCAGCGTGTTATGGCGAGAATGGAGGAGAGGATGGGTCAATTCGTTGATCAATTAACTGATCATATGAATGACTTGATGAATCAGAGAAGGCCTCGTAATCGTAACCGGCGGGAAAGTGAAGACGAAGAGTCAGAAAATCCGTTCGGTGAGGGTGACGGTTCATCTTCTGATGAACAAGAAAGACGACCAAGGCGAAATGAAAGGGAGGATAATAGGCGTTGGGAATCTGGGCTGAGAGTCAATATTCCTGATTTTGATGGGGATACTTTGAATCCCGAGGGGTTCATTGATTGGCTTGCTGCGGTTGAAGAAGTATTCGAATTCAAAGACATTCCTGAAAACAAGAGGGTTCCATTGATCGCTACCAAGCTACGTGGTAGGGCATCCGCGTGGTGGCAGCAATTGAAACTGACTCGGGAGAGAGTTGGAAAGCCAAAAGTCACGACTTGGCAGAAGATGAAGAAGTGCATGAGGGCCAACTTTATTCCTCATAATTACCAACGGTTGATGTACCAGCGGTTACAGAATCTGAAACAGGGGGCCAAATCTGTTGAAGATTACACAACCGAGTTTTATCAATTAATTGCAAGGAACGATATTCAGGAGACTGAAGAACAACTTGTCTCTCGTTACATTGGTGGTTTAAGATTCCAGATCATGGATTCTGTTAACATGTTTGATCCGGTGACACTTTCTGATGCGCATCAACGTGCGTTAGCTTTTGAAAAGCAGAACCGTCGTGTGGGAGGTTCATCTTCTTCTGCTATAACAGGAGGTAGTTCTGGTTCGGGTAACGTGACATCTCGTTTTGTTCCTAATCAGGCGAAGCAGGGGAGTAGCAATACTGGACCGGTTTCTAAAGGGGTTGGAAGTAGTACCTTGAAGTGTTTCAACTGTGGTGAACCCGGTCACCGACAGTCGGAATGCAAGAAGGCTGGGAAAAGGCATTTATTTGCTGATCCCGATGGTAATATGTATACTTGGGAAGTTGATGACGTGGTTGATGAGGGTTATGAACAAGCCCCAGTATTTGATGAAGATGCAGAGTATGAAGAGGAAGTTGTGAATGGAGATGTGGGGGTAGCTTTGGTGGTGAGGCGCTCTTGTTTAACACCAAAGGCTGTTGGAGATGATTGGCTCAGGCATAACATCTTTCATTCGACTTGCACTATTTCGGGTAAGGTTTGCACCTTTGTTGTTGACCCGGGTAGTTGTGATAACTTAATATCTGAAGAGGCGGTTCAGAAGTTGGGACTGAAGACAGAGAACCGTTCCAAACCTTACAAATTACAGTGGCTTAAGAAAGGTGGTGAGGTAACTGTTTCCAAGCGTGTCCTTATTTCATTTTCTGTTGGAACAACCTATAAGGATAGTGTTTGGTGTGATGTGGTACCCATGGATGCTTGTCACTTATTATTGGGTAGACCTTGGGAGTATGATCGCAACACTAATCATAATGGGCGAACTAATACTTATAGTTTCCTATTTGATGGTGTGAAGATAACGTTGATGCCAAATAAGCCCAAAGAACTAGCCAATAAGCCCACTGGTACTTTACTAACCCTTTCCCAGTTTGAGGACGAGTTGGAGCAGGGAGGTGAAGTTTTTGTGTTAATAGGGAAGGAATTGGCTGAAGATAGTGAAGTTCCTGAGGCTATGGTTCCTTTGCTCAAGGAATTTTCTGATGTGTTCCCTGATGAGTTGCCTGATGGGTTGCCACCTTTGCGTGACATCCAACATCATATTGATTTGGAGCCTGGTTCACAATTGCCTAACAGGCCACATTATAGGATGAGTCCGGTAGAGCATGAGGAGTTGCGTCGGCAGGTGGAGGAATTGGTTTCTAAGGGTCATGTTCGAGAAAGTATGAGCCCTTGTGCTGTTCCTGCGCTATTGACTCCTAAGAAGGATGGGACATGGCGTATGTGTGTTGACAGCCGAGCCATCAACAAGATTACTGTGAGGTACAGGTTTCCTATCCCTCGACTTGATGATTTGCTTGATCAGATTAGTGGTGCCACTATTTTCACAAAGTTGGATTTGAAGAGTGGGTATTATCAGATCCGTCTTAGGCCTGGTGATGAGTGGAAGACTGCCTTTAAGACTCGTGAAGGGTTGTATGAGTGGTTGGTGATGCCTTTTGGTTTATCAAACGCACCTAGTACATTTATGCGTGTGATGAATCAATTGCTCAGGCCTTTTATTGGGAAGTTTGTGGTTGTTTATTTTGATGATATTCTCATTTATAGTTCTTCTTTCAATGAGCATATCACCCATGTGAAGCAGGTTTTGACATTACTTCGCAAGGATAGTTTCTATGCAGCCACAAAGAAATGTGTGTTCATGACCCCTAAGGTTTTGTTTTTGGGGTATGTTGTTTCTGGCGAGGGAATACAGGTGGACGAGTCTAAAGTGGCGGCTGTTCAGGAGTGGCCAACTCCAACTACCATCACTGAAGTTCGTAGTTTTCATGGACTTGCTTCTTTTTATAGGCGGTTCATCCCACAGTTTAGTTCCATTATGGCCCCATTGACAGATTGCATGAAGGGAAAGTCATTTGTGTGGACGGAGGAGGCGGAATCGGCTTTTCAGCTCATCAAAGAAAAGCTTACTACTGCACCAATTCTGGTATTGCCTAATTTTTCTCAAGTTTTTGAGCTTCATACTGATGCTTCAAAGGTTGCAATTGGCGGGGTTCTCAGCCAAGGTGGTCGACCTGTTGCTTATTTTAGTGAGAAGTTGGCAGAGGCAAAAACTAGGTACACTACTTATGACTTGGAGTTTTATGCTATTGTCCAAGCTATCAAGCATTGGCGTCATTATCTTTTTCATAAGGAATTTGTTTTGTTCACTGATCATGATTCTCTAAGGCATATTCGAACTCAAGATAAGGTGTCACATAAGCATGGGCGTTGGTTGGCATTTCTTGAGAAGTTTACTTTTGTGGTCAAACACAAAACTGGTGTTTCGAATCGGGTTGCTGATGCCTTAAGTAGGAGGAGTAATCTGCTTGTCTCTATGCAAGTGGATGTGCCAGGGTTGGATACCATTCGTGAGCAGTTGGCCACTGATCCATATTTTTCTATTATTCTGCAGGGTGTGCAATCTGGGTTAAAACCCGATTTCCTTTTACATGATGGGTTTCTTTTCAAAGGGAATCAACTATGTATTCCTGATTCTAGTCTTCGGTTGAAGATTATTAAGGAGTTGCATGGTGAGGGGCATGTTGGTCGTGATCGCACTTTACAGTTGGTGCAAGCTTCTTATTTCTGGCCCACTATGAGGAAAGAAGTGGAGCTTTATGTCAAGCGGTGTCGTATTTGCCAAGTTTCAAAGGGTACGGCCACTAATGCGGGACTCTATATGCCTTTACCTGTTCCTTTGCAACCTTGGGTTGATATCAGTATGGATTTTGTGTTGGGGTTACCTCGTACTCAAAGGGGTAATGACTCAATCTTTGTTGTTGTTGATCGTTTCTCTAAGATGGTACACTTTATTGCTTGCAAGAAGACAACAGATGCAGTTAATGTGGCCCAACTCTTCTTTCGAGATGTGTATCGTTTACATGGTTTGCCTTCTTCTATTGTTTCTGATCGGGACACTCGGTTTTTGAGTCACTTTTGGCGTAGTTTGTGGAAGATGGTGAATACCCAACTCAATTTTAGTAGTGCTTATCATCCCCAAACTGATGGGCAAACTGAAGTTGTTAACCGATCACTTGGTAACTTGTTGAGGTGTTTAGTTGGGGATCATGTGAAGGCGTGGGATCAGAAATTGTGTCAAGCTGAATTTGCTCATAATCATGCTGTCAATCGAAGCACTGGGTTTAGTCCATTCCAGGTGGTTTATTCTGCTCAACCACGTGGACCTCTTGATTTAATGTCTCTTCCCATTTCTGGTTCTGTTCCAAAGAAAGTGAAGGACTTTGTTGAAGGGTTACATGAAGTTCATAAAACTGTTCATGACAACTTGGTTCGAGCAAACTCAAAGTACAAGCAGGATGCGGATCAAAAGCGAAGGCATGTGGATTTCGAAGTTGGTGACTTTGTGTGGGCTGTTTTAACTAAAGATCGTTTCTCGGTTGGTGAATATAATAAGTTGTCCGCTAAGAAGATTGGCCCATTGGAGATTGTTGAAAAAATTAACTCCAATGCTTATCGTTTGAAATTACCGAGCCATATCCGATGTTCAGACGTGTTTAATGTGAAGCACTTATTGCCTTACCATGGTGATTCTGACGATGACCTTGCTGTGAATTCGAGGGCGAATTTTGTCTACCCAGGGGGGAATGATGGAGGCCCAAGTGTTGAGGAACGGGCCATCATGTTTCTAGAGGCCCAAGACCGTGTGACAAAAGGGGCCTCACTTAAATGGGCATAAGTTGGGCTACGGGGCTCCGTTTCAGGCCCATGACCAGTCGATTCGAAGCTTGGAGCGAGGAGCACGTTGTGGTAAACAGACTTCCTTGGTTTACGGAACTTTCGAGCCCCGGAACAATTTATTTTATGAGTTATTTGCATTTTAGTGTTTTTTCGGTTTTTATTTGTATTTTGTTTTTGCAATAACTTTCGGCCCTTTTGTCTTCTAGGGTCCGTTTCAGTTTCCTATCTCTATTTAAGAGTTGCTTTGTAATATGTAATGATCAGTTCAATAAAATACCAAAAGTCTATTTTTGGCAACGTTTTGCTAAGAATTTCCCTTTAATCGGCATTCGTGTGAATCAACGATTATTGGTAGGATCGTTCCTGGTATTCTTGTGAATCAACAGGTCCGATTTGTGTTATCTTATTTTAGTTCTACATCAGTAATTCAATCTCAGCCAAAATGACTAAGTCAAATACCTCTTCACCACCATCAAAACCGCCTAAGGGAACCGCAAGAATAAATGTCAAGCCTTGTTGCTTTGTCAAACTTGCATCATCATATTACGACTCTTCACCATTGACCATCTCTTCTCCCATTCATGATGAAAACTTCCTAAGTCTCACCATACCAACACCTCCAACCAAAATCAACATCTCCACTCCACCACCAACTAAGACACCTATTGCAACCACACCACCTCCGGCACCATTTCCACTATCAAAATCACAATCACCACCAAAGTCACCCAAACTAGAACCAATGGACCTATTTGCAACTCNGATCACTAGAATTTGCTTATGCATTAAATACAACCATACAATCGTAGTACACATCCGATTCATGTTTCTTAAGACGTTCAAGCAAGTTACCGTATAGGAGGTTAGCCAGTTTTCTTAAGCCTAACATCGACTTCACCCACCCACAACAATCACAAACAAACCAACAACATGTAATCAATAGCTAGGTTTCATTAGATCCAAGCAAACACAAGAAAAACCTAGCCTAGCATGTTAAAGTAAAGACAAGCATAAGATATAATCAAACAAAACATAGACATATTGATTGATTTGAAAAGAGAATTATCTTTAATTGAACATCAAGGTCTCAAGGGTGAAAAACCCCTGAAAATACAGTGTTTTACGAACTTGGGTTTATCCCTAAAGTTCTCCCAAAAGTTGCACACCTAATGAATGAAAATTAGACGGATATATATAGATTTTACAATCTGACGCTGTTACGTTTTAGAGTGTGATGCCGTCACCTCGCCGCCAAAACTCTCTCGGATTATTCAGATCTACTCTTGACGCCATCCCCCTTTAAATGTCTCTGGGCCGTCTCCCATTGAGCTATAACGTGACAGCCTACTCCCATTTACACGTGACGCCGTCACGTGTAATTCTTCCAAAATCTTTCTGGGCGTCTAGTGTAAAAATCATTCACCTCTTTGTCAAAGCGTGACGCCGTCACCTCGTAAAGAGTGACGCCGTCAGGTACTGTTTTCAGCTTGGTTTTGAGACTTTGTCGTTTTCTTCACTTTTATGCTCCAAAAACGTCCAAAATGCTTCATTTTCCAAATTTCCTCTCCAAAGTATCTAAAATGACAAAAGGAACGATTTAAGGCAATATTTGATCAAATAATTACGGATTAGGGCTTAAATGACCCCCTAAAAGCGTAACACTTTTCGCCTCATCACCAAACAACCCTCAAGTGATCCACAAGATGAAAGCTATCAACCACAACCACTACTATTTCATCCACAATTCCAAGAAATCCATGGGCCACTATATGGTGAACTAACTCATGCTCAAAATGTCCCACCACCACCACCCACATCTCAATCCTTTTTCCTAACCTATGAGGAAATTGAAGAATCCTTGTGGAGTGATCCTCCACGCACTCAACCAAAACATGAAGCTTTCACCGCCAATCTCCTCAATGAAATGAGCAATGCTCTATCCTTCAAACGGTTGATAGGAGCCCACATTAAAGAAACCATGCAACTCCAAGAAGCCTTGTACTCTTCCTCCACCAACATTCCACCACCAAGCATCTTTAGACATCATGAAACTCAACNCAAAACATGAAGCTTTCACCGCCAATCTCCTTAATGAAATGAGCAATGCTCTATCCTTCAAACGGTTGATAGGAGCCCACATTAAAGAAACCATGCAACTCCAAGAAGCCTTGTACTCTTCCTCCATCAACATTCCACCACCAAGCATCTTTAGACATCATGAAACTCAACCAAGCAATCCACCACCACACAACTTTGGACCTCATGAGACTCAATCAAACAATCCACCACCACCAACAAATGAATTTCCTCTTCCACCAAACTTTCCCCGCCATGATTGTGGCATGTGTGAAAGAACCGCTCACATAAGTGAACGGTGCCAAAAGGATATTCATGAACTTCAAAATGAAATGAGGTTCATTCTCAACCACATCCTAGAGCGCTTGAACACCAGCACTCACCCGCCACAACCATAGGAACAAGCTTGGTGTCTAACTTCCTAGTCTAAGATTTCACAATCTAGAACTTCATAGGACCTCTCTTCATTAATGTTGTTTTTCTTCTCTTTTTTTTTGTGTTAAGAAGAATCTATCTACTTCTTGTCCCATTATTTTGGCTAAGGTCAAAATAAATTTTACTTGAATGATATTGATCTTCTTTATGTGGTGCATTGTCTTTATATAGTGTGATTTGTATCTTGTCTTTTTCCTATATTTCCCACTAACTCTTTTGTGTTGTAGAAACTCAAAATCCATGCATTACTTGGCACCCCAATAAGGGGGAGTATTGTCCAAGGGGGAGCTTCTAATAGCTCGGGCTACATCACATTCCACATTCGCTTCTCTTCTTTTTGTTTCGACAAAAAGGGGGAGAAAATAATATCTCTAGCAACTAGTAATAAATGGTTATCGTTACACAATGAAAAAGACCAATACTTTACATGTCTACTAAAATTGGTTAAAAGACTTATACTCATTTTTCAATAACTTGTATCAAATTTTTGTATCTCAAAACTTGTCACTAAAAAGATACTAAAATGTTGCATAAAACTAGTTGACTACAAATGCTTAAAAAGATTTATACTTTATTTTTCTTAGTTGCTAAAATGTAAAATTATGTTTTGTCATCAACAAAAAGGGGAAATTGTTAATACAAATATCGTCCAAGAAACGTTATTTATATTTTACGATCTTTTCCGTATTTTGTTAACGACAAAATATAAAGTTCACTTTAGCAACAAAGTATAAATATAGTTAAAATCTTTTATCCATAATGTCACAAGACCATTATTACACAAGTCAAGCATTTCTTAGTTAACACTTGTATTTTTCATTAGTTTAAAACATAAATAGAAAGTTTTATTACATCATGTGCAGCATCATGATCCTTGGAAGATTGTATGATCCTTGGAAGATATGGTGAAGATATTGTTTAGATTGTTACTCAATGTATCTAGGAAAGATATGGCAATATCTTTGGAAGATTTGAAACAAATATTGGAGGATTGTGTGTCAGAGTCTGGCGGAACCAAACTCTAACACAGATGGAACCAAGCATTTGGTTCCGTCCAAGCCGTGGCCTACTGAGGTTGTTTTCCTATAAATAGCAAGTCATTCCAAGTTGTTTCATCATCACTCACAATCATACATTATCATACTACTCTCATTACTTATATCTAACATATTCATCTTTCATTTTGGTGAGATTCTTTTGTAGCAAGAAGATCACAAACTCATATCAAAGACATACAAGCATCAACGCAAAGTTGGAATACTTGTTTGTATAAATAGTGTGTGAACTTGTGTTGTTCATACTTTCATTGATTGTATCTATTCATTAGTGATCGGTTAGTATTTTAGTCCTCAAAATACATAGTGTGACGGGAGTGGTTGTGCCCTTGTAAAAGAACACGACATTTAGCTTTGTGTCGGTAATCGTGTGTAAGCGACGTGTAAGGTTTCTCCACCGGTGAAAGGAGCTTGTTGACTAATAAGAGTAACTCTCGAGTTGGATACTCGGGGCGTGGAGTAGGGCAAGGAAAAAGAGTCCTTGTAGCCGAACCACGATAAACATTCGTGTTGTGGTTTGATTGTTTCTTACTCTTTACTTGCATATTACTTATAAATTGTTAGTATCGATTGTTGATTACACGTAAAGATTTCAAAAGAAATTAAAGTTAAAAACCGGTAAACTATTCAACCCCCCTTCTAGTTTTTCACAAATATTTTAAACCAAACGTGTATCTACTTTGAAAAAGTTGAGCTAAAAACCGATATATGTGATCGTCCAACATAAATCTAAAACAAGAAAGATGGTGAAATCATCAGAAAGTATCAAAAGCATTTGGTATTGAAAATTGACAAACTGTTATGGTAAGCAAGAGTATCAAGTGAGATTAGGAGGGGATCACTATGCATAGAGGTGACCAATAAAAACAAAACCGGAACTGGAACCGAAAAAAGAAACCGAAACCGGTCAACACCGGTTTTTGACCAAACCGGTTCGGTTTGGCCAAAAACCGTTGGTTTGAAACCGGTTCTTAATATTATCCTTAATTACCGGTTTGAGACCGTTTTTCCAAACCGGTTTTTTAAAGCTACTGCGTTTTCAGTTTTCACCATATACGTTTTTAAAGCTGCTGCGTTTTCATCATCACAGTGGCCCAAACCATTAAATCTGTTATACGTTGAAGCCAAAAAAAAAATTATAACCCAATCCAAATGATGTCCGGTTACAAAATGATGTCCGATTATAAAAATTATAACCCAATCCAAACTTTTTTCATTTCCCTCCGTTAACACATTATTAGATCAGCGACCCTTATCCCTCCATCTACAACCACCAAACCCTACTTCTAAGTTGCAGTTACATAGCAACCCACGAAAGCAAACACGCTCTAATCTCATTAACCCACCACGAATCGACCCCGAAACGAGCCCATTGTTAACAAATAGCACCGGTTTATGTCAAACCGGTTTCACCGGTTTTTCCCCTGAACCGGTTTGGAAACCGATCCAGAACCGTTTCTACAGGTCCCGGTATTTTGAACCCCAAATCCTATAAAACCGGTTCGGTTTAAACCGGAACCGGTTTTTTACTTTGACTAGAAACCGAAACCGGTTTTTGAAAAAACCGGCAAATGTCCATCTCTAGCTATGCATATATTACTAATCTTTGTGGACAATTTGGGCTATTTTGTACAAGTAAACCGGGCTTACTAGAAGGGGCCTAGCATCCGATAGTCACCCCTCCCTCCGCCCCTAAAAAAACATGTGTATGTTGCAGACTAATGACTTAGCGCATCTCAATGCATGCTTGAAGTAAATTTTTTCTATTCAAATAAGTCAATTAAAAGTTTTTTGCACCGAGGATCATGAATTTTTGCTCCCAATGACTTGAGCATGTTCAAGTCTTTGAAGGAAAGACATGATCATATACACATATAAATCTTAAGATATTAAAAGTACGGATCAATCCTCTCATGTTCAAAGTGAACATGAGAGGTAATGTTCACATGTTTGTGAGTCAAATAAAAAAATGAGTTATTTATTGTGGGATCTCAATAATATTAAAAATAAATTTTCCTCTCAACACAAAGCTAACATGACCTCTCATGTTCAAATTGAACATGAGAGGATCTCAATCCTAAAAGTACTGAAAGCTTTAAAAGACTTTGTTTTCAATAAAGTAATTGTTAAAAAAAAATAATAAAAATAAAAAATAATAAAAAAAAGCTCTTGTAGTAACTTGATGGGGTTGTGCATGCTCATATCAATAGAGTTGAGATAAATAAATACTTGGCTACCTCAGTTGGTCATCTGGGCTTCTTCTAGAGCTTGGGGGAGGTTTTACCCAGGGTTTAAGTCTCGCAAGAGACAAAAAAAATTCAGGTTTTCCTCCTAGTGCGAAGCCGTGAGTTTTAGGGGTTTTTTCTCGCGGGTCTCTCCTAGTGGTTCGGGTCTTGGGCCTGCCCGTTTGGATTGTTTAACTCGGGAATCGGATTTTAAGTGTAGTGCCATTCTAAAAAAAATAATAATAAAAAAAGAATCCAACCTCTTTTTATAAAATAAAATCTCGATAAAAAAACTTTAACTGTTAGTGATCCGCGCGTACACGGGTTAAAAAAATTATTATTGTTGTTATTTATAAATATTTTTATAATTAGGAGAAATTATACACAAGTACATATACCGGCGACTTTTATATGCGAATAAATGCATGAAATTGTACACGACTACGTATACCGGCGACTTATGTTATTGAAAACTAATTTACTCTACAATTCATGTTTAGTGACCTGTGCGTACACGGGTTAAAAAATTAAATACGGCTAAACATAAATTCTATTATTGGATACGCAAAAATACGTATATGCACGGGATTATCAATATAAAAATAAAACAAGAGTTACTTTGATATGCAAATTAATATAACGACATTGTATACATAGCAACGACTCATGTAATTTATCTTTCATATGCAAACTAAAACCAATTTAATGAGATCTTATTATAACATAATTTCACGTAACACCCAGCATACCGCAGCACGGGAAAAAAATTCTCGTCTTCAACATTAACCGTGTGTAACATGGACGGAACCAGGACTAAAGATGATTGGGTGCACAAAAAAAATTAAATAGTAATACTAGAAACATATTTCGATGGATCGGGTGCATTTAAGATAACTTTAGAAAAAATCGATGTTTTTCCCAAAAACTAACACTACATTGAAAAAATTTATGTGGTGCACGGGCACCCGCGGGAACTCCCTGGCTCCGTCCCTAGTGTGTAAATAATTGTTTTGGTTTCGGTAAAAATAAACAATTAATCATTGTTTCATGGGTTCAGTACTTCAGTAATACGATTATGGGCTGCCGTAGCAGTTGGGCTTCCAATGCTTACCTTTCTGATTGGTCTCTAATTTTTTGGACGCCTAGAAAGAAGAATGCCTATAACTTGAACCGTACTTTGAACGAAAAACGAGTTATATCATCACTTGAATAACATAAACCTAAATACCGTTGTTTTAGCTCTTGAAGTAAAAAATATTGCAAACAATCTAATCAAGTGACTACAATGGTGAGTTATAAGGCTGCACACAGTAAGGTTGGATTGATCAATCTATTTGTCAATCCCAATCGATCGTCCCTTTTGTGGCACATCGATCGATCGCATTTGTTAGGGATTTGGGTCGTCCAAACAATCTAGATCGTCCCATGTTTTGTGTTTTGTTTTTTCGGCCTTCGTTAGTTCCTTTTTTCTTTTTTCAATACTTGTGTTTTGTTTTGTGTTTTGTGTTTTGTTTTTTAAATTTGGTATTGTAATGTTAAAATATTGTCAACAAACAATTCGAAATACCTCGACTTTTTAGAACAGGTCCGAGTCAAATAGCAATGTTTTGTGTTTTATTTTTTCGGCCTTCGTTAGTTCCTTTTTTCTTTTTTCAATACTTGTGTTTTGTTTTGTGTTTTGTGTTTTGTTTTTTAAATTTGGTATTGTAATGTTAAAATATTTAAATCCTATTTGATATGAAAGTAAAAATACATTAAACATTGAATTGAAAATACGAATTACAGATTAGTACAAACTACGATACGGAAATAAATGAAAATATAAATTACAAAGAAAAGTCTAAGTTGTAACCCTCGTCATATAATTCTTCAAAACCCTCAGCAATCTTGCTCTCATCATACTCGTTGTACAAGATGTCAAACAAGTTGTTCTTGCAGTATTCTGCTTCCCTTGCTTCCTGCTCGCTACGAGTAGCTTCCTCTCGTGCTTCGTTTTCTTTTATTTCTCTCAATAATTCTTCATCCAGCTCAAGTAGTCGTAGTTGTTCCTAGGTAAGTTGAAACGGATTGGCTTCGTATTCCACAACCGGTTCCTCTTCCGTTGGAAATACCGGAAAGATATCTGTTGGCGGAGTGTTAACCATATCGATGGGAAATTGTTGGGAGAAGTTTTGAACATCGGGAAATTGTTGGGAGAAGTTTTGAACATCGGGAAATTGTTGGGAGAAGTTTTATTGAGACATTGTTGAAAATCTGTGCTAAGAAGTTGTGTGTGTGAGAAACAAAGCAGAGTGGGTATATGTAGGGAAATTTTTGAATTTAAAATTTAATTTGAATTTGAATTTGAATTTTGAATCCTCCCGCTCGTACTGTAAACCTTTAATTTGAATTTGAACTTTGGTTATCTCACTCGTACTGTAACCTTTAATTTGATTTGAATTATGAAATTTCAGAGGGTTTGGTTTGAAAATATAAAAAGAAATGGTTTACTTTGGAAAAAAATAATAATAATGAAGGTCGCCGTTACTGTGGCAACCAATCGCATGTGGCAGATAAAATGAGAGGTATTGACCCTCATTACTGCGTGTAGCCTAATGATCTGATAATACACAAAAATATTTTATTATAAACTGAGATGTACGGATACATTTTTTTTGAACGGCTGATTTATAAAAGGAAAGCTAGCAAGATGCTAGAATTACATCACAATAAGGTGTGGGTTTTTAAGCCACTCGTTCCAACCGAAGGAGACTTTACTTCTGGAACGACGCCATAAAAAAGAAATACACATAACATCATCAAAGAGTAACGCCTTCTTAGGCACCTTGGGCTCGAAGACAATCTTGTTACGGAAAGACCAAAGACACCACCACGAAACGAAGAACACACCTTCAAGCAGTTTCTTGTTCTTAGGAGGTAAACGAACTTTGTCAAACCAATTCACCCAGTCTTCAAATGACTCCAACACAGAATAAGGAAGACTCCACCAGCAAGTAATCATATTGAACACACATTTGGCCATCGGACACAGAAAAAAGGTACTCACACTCTCCACCACCCTTATCCCACCAGGTGATGCACATAAAAATAGCAATAGGAATACCACGACGGAGATATTGAACCTGGTGTAATGAGTTGTCATGTCTTCCGGTCAATGAAATGTTGTAACTTTGATCGCACAATAATTGTTCCATCAAGACTTTACCTCCGCGCCTGGTAACGTATACTCGTCGATCCAATTGCCAATTGAGGATACCGTGAACACCCCCCGAATCTTCCCAAATCCCATAACCAACCATCTGCTGTCGAATTGAGAGTAACATCCCTTACCAAGTTACCCAAGTTACCCGTACCGATCCTTTCTCGATACCCTCTCTAGGAAACTCTTCAAAGAAACGAGAAAACGAAAGATTAGGCTGTGAGAGTCTTCAATCCAACAGGACTGTTTACACTTCTCAAGAGCGTATGACGATGAAATCTGTCTTGAGCGCACCCCCTACCAGCACCAATTATCCATCCAGAATTTTGTTGTCTCCGGCGCCCATTTCCCAATCCCTAATGCGCAAATGTTTCATGATGTCTATACCTTTGGCAAGCGAGAGTGTGACCTCCTGTATGATAACTGTCCAGACATGACTAAACCGCCTCTCCAAAGACCGCCCCAATTCTTCCATTTATCCCCAATGTAACGGCCGATAACTCTAGCCATCAAACGTCTCCTTTTTGAGTGAAAAACGCAGACGCCCATTTAAACAAGAGACCTCTTGTTAATGCGCAAATAAGCTCGAGAACCCCAGCCCCCCCTTTCCTTGGAAAACAAGCCGCTTTTCTTCCATCACCTAACCGAAGCTTCTGCTATGTTAAACGTCATGGCCATTAAAAAACACGATCCACGCGGAGAGCCTCGTAGCTGTTCAGGCACACCTATCGGGTGCTGAAAATAAAAAATGATAATAAAGGCTAGAGCCTAATACCGATTTGACTAATGTTAGCCCACGGCCCACCGCGATTGAAAGTGTATTCAATCTTCCATTTAGTTAATCTCTTCCTTGAATTATCCAGTGTTTCTTTCCACAAAAGCTTCCGAGACATATTCCCCGCGCCCACTAGAGCGATCCTAGATAAGTGAAAAGAGTTTTAAAAAACCAAAGACGCAACCCATGCCTCCGAAGGGCAGCCCTGTTAAAACCTTCATCCAATATGCAAACATTTACTCCATAAGTTACTCCTATTCATGTTAATCCGCGAAACCAGACGCCTTACTGGAAGCATTCACGAACATGGGCAAGAGTAGTGATGTTGTTCCAGCACCAAATTGACCGACAAATATTGCATCCATCCGCATAACATAGAGAAGATTACAGAGCCTCCCCTAAAGTATACCCATGCGATAACATGTCTGCGATCGACCGATGACCTACGTTCAAAAGAAGATGCAAAACTTGCCATAATCAGAAATAAAGAACAAAGGGATAACGGATCACCTTGCTTAAGCCTTTACCGGAATTGAACCCTCGTAGGGCTGCCAATTCACCCCAAATATAGACACCTCANCTTTGAATAGAGAGAAATGATATAAAGGCGTAGAGCCTAATACCGATTTGACTAAGGTTAGCCGGCCACCGATTGAAAGTGTATTCATCTTCCATTTAGTTAATCTCTTCTTGAATTTATCCAGTGTTTCTTTCCACAAAGCTGTCCGAGACATATTCCCGCCCACTATAGATCCTAGATAAGTGAAAGGAGTTTTAAAAACAAGACAACCATGCCTCGAGGCAGCCCTGTTAACCTTATCAATGTCAACATTTACTCCCATAAGTTTACTCTTATTCATGTTAATGCGAAGACCAGACGCCTTATGGAAGCATTCAAGAACATGGGCAAGAGTAGTGATGTTGTTCTCGCACCATTGACCGACAAATATTGCATCATCCGCATAAAACATATGAGAAAGATTTACCGAGCCTCCTAAATGAATACCATGAAACATGTCTGCGTCGACGATACGTTCAAAAGAAAGATGCAAACTTTCCATAATCAGAATAAATAAAAAAGGGGATAACGGATCACCTTGCTTAAGGCCTTTACCGAATTGAAACTCCTCCGTAGGGCTGCCATTCACCAATATAGAACCTCTCGAAGACTTTAGACAACACTGAATCCATTTGCACCACTTATCTCCAAATCCAAATTTTCTGAGAATTTCATCGAGGAAATCCCACCTGACCGAATCGAAGGCTTTCTCAAAATCAACCTTGAAGATGAGAGCTTGCTTCTTTTTAGTCTTGCACCACTGAAGCACTTCATTGAGGATAAAAGGGCCGTCAAGAATCTGTCTATCCGCAATAAAAGCCGATTGAACTTCATTAACAATATCGTCCAAGACGCCCACAAGCCTGTTCGCCAAAATTTTTGCTATGATTTTATACAAACTCCCAATCAAGCTAATGGGTCTAAAGTCTTTGATTAAATTGGCATTCGGAATTTTAGGGATCAAAGCGATGAAAGAAGAGTTACATCCTTTCGGGATGTCGGTATTCAAGAAAAAGTAACTCACAGCAGCATAGACGTCGTTATGAATAATGTGCCAAAAACGACGGTAGAAGCCGAATGTGAAACCATCGGGGCCAGGAGATTTATCTGTGCCACAATCCCATACCGCCGTCTTAATTTCTTCGATAGAAACCTCACGTTCTAACTCCCTTAGCTGCGCATCTGATATCTTATTTTGGAAGTCCATCTGAATAGTTGCACCCTTAAGGCTAGGAGCGCAGAAACGAGCACTAAAGTGGTCTAGGAACTGTTTCTTCACCTTGTGCGGATCGTCAACCCATATACCGTCCACCATGACACCCCGCACACTTGAGCTATTACGTTTCTTATTGAGCATGCCGTGAAAAAAACTAGAATTTTCATCCCCTTCAATGGCCCATTTGATTTTAGATTTTTGTAAAAGCTCCATCGACTTAAGTTCATCAATCTTTAGCATTTTGTTAATAATCTCCGTTCTTTTGAGAACTTCCTCCTCTCCCCCGTTCCCACTGTCGATAACACCATCGATATCTGCAAGATCACGTATACATTGATCCTTATCGCGTTTAGTACCGACCTTGTTAATAGCATTCCAGTCTCGAATTTTGCTCTTTAAGTGTTTAAACTTGCCCATCAGATATCTTATCGGATTGTCTCTCACACCCGAGTAATCCTTCCACGCATCTTCTACGATCTTATTAAACCCCTCCATTTCAAACCAATAATGAAAAAGTTTGAAAGGGGAAGGGCCATAATCAGCATACGCTTCACGAAGAAGAATAGGACGATGGTCAGATAGGTATCGATCAAGAGTAATTGCAGTAATGTTTGGACAAGAATTGAGAAGGCTATCGGAAACCAAAAATCTGTCAAGCTTGCTCATTTTATTCGCAGATTTGTGACACCACGTGAAGTGACATCCACCAAGATTAATCTCCACCAGCCCAGAATTCACAATGAACAAATTGAACAAATGAGCACCATGCGCATTGTACACCGAACCAAATCTATCAGATTTGCATCTCACCTCATTAAAGTCGCCCATAATGACAACTTCTCCTTTCCATCTACTAATCTCACGCTGTAAGTAATCCCACAGCATAAGTTTTTCCTTAGCATCATGCGGAGCATACACAGCAACCAGAAGAAGATTTTGACCCGAAGTGCGCCAAATCCCACGAATCATGACAAAGGAATCTGATAAAGTGACACTATCTTTGTCGAAAGAGTTGGAATCCCAAACACACAGAATACCACCAGAATTTCCGACAGCCTCACTATGTGCATAGTCAAACGCCAAATTCCCCCAACAAGCCCTAACACACTGGATATGCATGTCATTCATTTTTTTTTCTTGTAACGCCAAAAAATTCACCTTATACTTATTACATAACTCCTTAACCCAATCTTTTTTGGCCTTTTGGGCGAGGCCTTGGATGTTTAAGGATAAGTAGTTCATCTAAACACCTCCTCCGCTCCTTGTGCTTCGATAATCTCGGCAATATTAGACATACAACCCTCCATTTTGAAACCCATAACCTGACCAACTTTAACCATCTCATCAAGAATGCCTAAGATTGAACCTCCCGTACGAGGAATCTCAGACACTTTAAAGTGTCCAGATGATATTGAATCATTACCACCATTTTAAGAGTTCTTAGAGAACTCACATTTCTTTGAGGTCTTGTTCTTATCAATGGAAGCTTCCTTGCATTTGCTGTTGTTGCCATCATGAAGGGAGTTTTCATCATAAATCACTTTAGGAGAAAAACCTGGGGGATATAACAAGCTGTCATCCGATGTGTTATTATGCTTATCTTTATTCTCTGTTTTGTTAAGCAAAGGATATATGTTAAACGGATCTTCAGAGTGATCCGCTTCCTGTGCCACATCACCATCCACCTTGTTGTTATCTTCCTGGTCATTTTTTTGGAACAAAGTCTCCGAGATCCTCTCATCGTCACTAGCATCTCTAAATATACCCGCCATCTGCTCGTTGTCATCTACTTCATTAGCACTATTATCATCTTGATCTTCATCGTCGGATACATCTGAAAAATCCGGAACCCAACCCGGAGTTTCCTTGGCACGAACCCAATAAGTTTTACCACGGTGTATAATTTTAAAATCCTCCGATATACTCCTATCCGTCTTCGTATGAATGCAAAGGCGTTTGGAATGAAAGCAAGTATCCTCCTGGTCATCAACATCTAGAAGCTCCCCCCACTTATTAGCGATGCGCTTAAAAGTATTACCTGACCACAGATTGAACGGTATCCCTTCTACCTCCACCCATGCTATCCTTTTTGACAGTTGGAATTCCATAAAAGCAGCCTTGATATCAGAAAACCATGACCCAATGCTAACGTTGGTCTTAAACATCGTCATCGAATCATTAGAGGCAAATTCCAACATAACCCAAAATTCACCCATGTACTGAATTTTGACATCCGCAAAACCCTCGTTATTCAATGTCATTTTGAGGTTTGTCAATGATGCAAACTCTTTCACTCTCCCCAGTAAAGATTTGGAGAAGTCCCTTGATATTAAACATTCATCATCCAGTACCAAAGCGGGTTGCAACCTCTTATCCACATCTCCATTTACCTTTTCTCCTATCACTGCCCTAACGTAAGAATTATCCACCCCGCCACACTTATCCTTCACATTCACATTGGTCTGCGATTTTATGTTGTTAACTCTAGATCCTCCGGTTGTCTTAACCTTAGCAAAAGAGCCACTAGTAGTATTTCTTTGAAACCTAGCAACGTTAGCGAACAATTTGTGTCTATCGATCCACACCGTGCACAGATTACCCACAAACCTATCCACGTCTAACACATTGATAAACCGAACGAAACCAAATCGCTTACCATTCTTTGCTCTCTTGGTTGGAATGAACGAATCCACAACATGGCCATAGGTTTTGCAAGAATTAAACAGATCCTTAGCAGTAATTGAGTCGGGAAAATTCGTAACAAATATCGATGTGGAAATCTTAGCGACATCGTCTTCCTTAGATCGGTAGCTACCCATCTCGGGAAAGGTACGCCGATCACAAACGAAAAGAGAAAACCTTAAAAAATGAAAATTGGGGATCTAAGGATCCGAAGAGATAAGAAATAAGAAACAATGTTCTATCTATGATGTACCACTTTTGTTGTCCCGCCTTTGGTGTCCCACCGCAATGATGTCCCACCTATGACGTCCCAACTTTATTGTCCCATCTATGATATACCATTCGAATCTTCATGGATCTGAAACAAATTAAAGTTTTGGATTGAAGGGAGATCAAGGGATATTGATGCGAAAGGGGAATTGAATCCGTTTGCTGTGATGAATTTATGATTGGAAGTAAATGGCGTTTGACCCCGCCGAGATTTAGATCGGAAACCGCCTGGAGGAAATCGCCTGTTTGAGATGTACGGATACATAGAGAGAAAATGAAAGCTAGCTCATAAAAATATTGCAAAAAATATTTTATTATATAATATTATTTTAATAACAATTAACGTTATTAAATCACACACTGTGTTCGAATTATATAGTATAACAGTTTACTCGTGAAACTTCTATAATCACATGTAGTAAAAATCACATGTGATTGAGATCACCTATTGTGTTTAATAAAACTTTGATGAATTAACTAGACTAATTTACAATTTGAAATATAATGTGTTATATATGGTTGGAAAGCTATGAATGTATAGTCTTCAAGAAAAAAACAGTGAAACTTTTAAAATAGTGTAGAAAAAGTTATGTTCATTTTATTACACGTTTAGATATTCGAATATTCAAATTAGTATTTAATCACATGTGCTTTTTCATGCAAGTTTCAACAACGGGAAAAAAAGACGAAAAACGTGAAAAAGACATAAACAAAAAGTTTGTTGAAAATATGTCAAAGTGCTTGTATATAGAAAGATAATTAAATGCTCGATTGTGTAATTTCTTTTGTTTAATGATTAGCGTTTTAAGAGATAAAAAAAAAAAAAAAGTATTTTTTGTCTAATCTAAAAATAAACGACTATAATTGATCATTTAGTATGTAAATAAATGTTTGGTATCTAATAAACTTAAATCATAATATAAATATAAATTATTTATCTTACTTTTTCATCAAAATAAAACTAAATCCAAATCTTATCCCAAACCCACACACGTACCAAATGCACCCAAGACAATTGTTCCGAAAATTTTTTGGTTGTAAAACAATTCTCCCTCGGTACTAAAAAGAGAGTCCATAAACTAAAAAATGGAGAAATTATAATTATAATATGTATAATTAATGCTTAGCTTGATTGATAAAAAGTCATTTTTACCCTATAGTTGATAGAAAAAGCCTAAAAATAATGCAAATGTTTTACAATAATTTTACTTTTTCTTTCCCACTCACAATAAGCTTAATATGATCTATCATGTTCATTGTGTTCATTAGAGGATCCTAGTCCATAATAATAATAAATATAGTTTAGTATGTATTTACAATTATTTTAGGCAGAATTGCATATATATTCCTCTCAAAGTGAATAACTGCATATATATCCTTTGTACAAGTTTTGTATGCACATAGTAAAATGGTTTTTATGCATGCTTTGGATATCTATGCAATTATGCATTTTCGGAAGGATATATATGCAAAACCCCCTTAATTTTTAAAAGGGTGGAATAGTTTTTCTGTTCAAGGAATATTCGAAACTGAAGAAGATTAAAAAATGGCACAAGTTTAAAATCATACCCCACACGCCCATGCGACTTGACCCCGTTTCATCTTTTGAGTGAGAATTCATGTTTTTACGGTTTCTATTTTACAACGAAGTAATAAATGGATATTAAGGTTTTTTTACTCCAAAAAAATTATTTTTATTTATCTAACAGTTTTTAGAGGTTTTTTTTTTTTTTTTTTTTTTTTTTTTTTTTTTTACTTGTTTTTTTATTGTTTTTTTTTTTTTTTTTTTTTTTTTTCTTTTTTAAATTACACCGTTGGTCCTAAGGTGAAGGCGGATTGCGCGTTTACTCCTCAGATTTAGGGTTACATGCCCCTAGTCTCTAACATGATATTTTTCACTCCCTTTTAGTACAAAACCCTAGCTGGCATTAGGTTTTCTTGTTAAGTTTCACATGTGGCTTACACATGATGTCTGTATATGTAACTTCACATCTTCTTGTCCAAGCACCCATTACATCGTTGGTCCCTGACATTTCTAATATTAAAATTCAAAATTTTAGCCGTTTATATTACAACTATTTTGTTTAACTTTTTCGTTATACGCGGGATAACCTAACGGATATACGTTAAATCAAGTATTCACGTGTTCAAAGTAAAACGTTCAAGTTTATGTTTAAGTATTAATCTAAAAATGTCAGTTTTTACAGTTATCCATATTCAGGTTACCCAGGGAGGCGAGCCTTTTTTACTCCGATGTACGCACTCTCACAAGGTTAATCCTGGGACCATTTCCGATACTTCTTTGACCACCCCAAATGTACACACCTAGCGAGGTTTAAACCATTAAGCTCCTGTTTGAAAGCCAAAGACCTTACCACTAGGCCATTTGGGAGGTGGTGATGGATGAGTTGGTAAAAAAAGAGAGAAAACTAATTTATTGGTGTGTGTGGGGAAATGTGCACATTTAATATTATGATAGTGAGACCCTCATGAAAAATAATGCAAAATTATAAACATATACATCATGTGTAAGTCAGATGTGAAACTTAACGAGAAAACCTAACACAAGTTAGGGTTTTGTTCTAAAAGGGAGTGAAAAACGCCACGTTGGGGACTAGGGGGCATAACTATAGATCTGAGGATAAACGTGCAATCCGCCCTCATCTTGGGGACCAACGGTGTAATTTACCCATTCTATTTTAAATGATAAATAAAACACACAAGAAAGAAAGGGTACCTTTATTCTAGAGTAAATTAAAATGTTTGTCCTTGTAGTTTAGCCTGATTTCATGTTTAGTCCTCATAATAGAGTAATTACTGCAGACCTCTTCAACGTTTGGTTTTTTGCACGCTGCTAGTCCAAATATGTAACGATTATTAAATGAATCATTAAGTACGTGGGTAGCTTGGTTTTTTCACCATTTACACATCCAAACACCATTTAATAACCACATGACACAAATTTTCAACTCAAATCCAAACATCCCCTTCCTCAACCTCACCACCCCACACCACCTCATCGCTACCAACCCGACACTACAACCACCGCCACAAAGTTCTGATACCAACCCTTGATGAAAGATGATTTCAAACCCAAAAACAAACGCTTTCATACCCGACGTTAAAAGCAATTTCATATTCAAATCTCAATTTCAAACCCGAAATCAAAATCGATCTAGAGGTGGTGTGTAGAGGTTGAGGAAGTGGATGCTTGGATTTGAGTTGAGAATGTGTGTTATGTAGCGGGCAATTTCATATCTTTACTTCTCAAAATTAGGAATTGTATACTTATCTACGCATGTTTTAAAAGTATTGTACATTATGCATTTAGAAGTTGTAATTTTGGTATATATGAACTTAACCATGAAAAGAGGGGATACATGAAACTCATTCTTACATAGTTATTAAAAGAAGTTTGGATGTGTAATAGGTGAAAAGATCAAGTTACCTCGTATTTAATGGTTTATTTAACAACCGTTATATTTTCAGACTAGCAGCTTGTTAAAAAACAAATATTAGGAGGTCTACAATAATTTTTCCATAATGAAAACTAATGCTAAGTTCTCAAGTTTTTTTACTAAGAAAAAAAATAAAAAATAAAAAATAAATATTTTCAGAAAATATTTTAATTTATTTAAGGGAGAATTGCATATATACACCCGCTAAAACTCAAAAACTTGCATATTTTCCCAAGATACAAGTTTTCATTGCATAATGTACAATGCAAGTTAAGCATATGTTTGGTATATATGCAAGAGTAAGGATCAAATGAGAAATATAATTAAGATGAGAAGAATGAGAAGAAACCACAACCACAAATATTAGATGCACTCACAAAAATAGACGCATCTCCATATATTTCTCTTTCCTTATTTAAAATATGTGGTCACAATTTTTTCTCATTCTTCTCATTTCAATAATTCTTCTCACTAGATCCATACTCATATATGCAAATATGCAAATTTTAATGGGTATGTATGCGATTCACCGTTTATTTAAAAACTAACCAAATCACCCTGTACTTTCCATTTTCTTTCCCTTGCTAATTGATAGTCATAACTTTAGCGGTTTTACTTCATTTTCTTTCTTTTCTAAACCATAGACAACAAACTTTGTAACTTACTCCTTATTCTATTTGTAGAAATTAAGGAAAAAACAAATTTGCAGTTAACGGTAAAACAGGAGGAGAAACATATTTTGGTTGTATGAAATTTGTATCATCATCCACCTGAAAAAAAAAAAAAAAAAAAACACAATAACAAATTCAGATCCCACCTCTTCAATCAACCCTCATTAGGTATTATATCATCTCTATCTCTTTTTTATTCAATCAATTTTGCATATTAATTGCTTCTCATTGAAATGATGATTTCTGCTTTTCAGGGCTTTTTTGGTTGAAGGGGTTATAAATTAACTCAATTCAAGTTCTTGGTATTTGTTAATGATATTAAGGTATAATAAAGTTTGTTAATTTTTTCTTAATTTGTTTTTAAACATGGAAAAAAGGTAATTGTTTGGTTGTGAGATTAAAGTTTGAGTTTTTATGGTTGTTTGTTGGTATGTGAACATTTAGGCCAATGTGATCAATGTTTGATAAAAGTTGAATGAAATTTTGGCATGGTAAGTTTGGTTATTGATGTTAAATGGTTCGTGTTGATGTTTTTGTTCGTACCATGAAAGAATGAAGAGAAATGATGTTACTGGTGTTGCGAAAGTGTTGAAGCAATTGGAAATGTTTCCTTGTGAAAATTTTTATAGATTTTAGCTCATTTTGATGGTTTTGTTTTGTTGGAAATTAAAAAGTAGAGATGGTTGTAATAATGAAAAATGCAACTCGTTTGGTTGAATATTGTGCTTTAGATTGAAGCTTTTGGATTTTTCGTTTGTTTTTTAAGTAGGAGTTATTATAGGAGATATTGCTGAATTCATGAGCTTCTTTATGAATAATCATGTAAATTGCATATCTAAATGGATAATCTTTAATGAATGCTAAAGTTCAATTGTCACATTGTTGCGTGATCATTTAATAGGGATAAAGTTTATGGATGGTGTTGGAATGTGTTATCAAATTGTATGCTTTTTGCATTATCGTCACGTTTTTGTGTACTTTTTATATGTGTGCTATTTCCTAATTATCAGGTTATATTTGCAACTTATCATTCAAAATGAGGCAAAGGAACATGGTGTACACCGGTCCAATGATCGATACTGAAATAGAACAAGCCCATCTTCAACCCGAACCTTGTTTAATTCCTTATGGTCAAGGACATATGCCATCGGGAATCACATTTATGGCAGCTCCATCTGGGCCCAGGTTGATCCCACTGCCAGTGAATCCCGGACTGCATAACCAACTNTTATTTTATTTTATTTAAGGGAGAATTGCATATATACACCCACTAAAACTCAAAAACTTGCATATTTTCTCAAAATACAAGTTTTCATTGCATAATGTACAATGAAAGTTAAGCATATATTTAGTATATATGCAAATATGTAACTTTTAGTAAGTATATATGCAATTGACAATTTATTTAAAAACTAACCAAATCACCCTGTACTTTCCATTTTCTTTCCCTTGCTAATTGATAAGTCATAACTTTAGCGGTTTTACTTCATTTTCTTTCTTTTCTAAACCATAGACAACAAACTTTGTAACTTACTCCTTATTCTATTTGTAGAAATTAAGGAAAAAACAAATTTGCAGTTAACGGTAAAACAGGAGGAGAAACATATTTTGGTTGTATGAAATTTGTATCATCATCCACCTGAAAAAAAAAATAAAAACACAATAACAAATTCAGATCCCACCTCTTCAATCAACCCTCATTAGGTATTATTATGTCATCTATCTCTTTTTTATTCAACCAATTTTTTTTTGCATATTAATTGATTGTCATTGAAATGATGATTTCTGCTTTTCAGGGCTTTTTTGGTTGAAGGGGTTATAAATTAACTCAATTCAAGTTCTTGGTCTTTTGTTAATGATATTAAGGTATAATAAAGTTTGTTAATTTTTCCTTAAACATGGAAAAAAGATAATTGTTTGGTTGTGAGATTAAAGTTTGAGTTTTTATGGTTGTTGGTTGGTATGTGGACATTTAGGCCAATGTGATCAATGTTTGATAAAAGTTGAATGAAATTTTGGCAAGGTAAGTTTGGTTATTGATGTTAAATGGTTCGTGTTGATGTTTTTATCCTTACCATGAAAAAATGAAGAGAAATGATGTTTCCTTGTGAAAATTTGTCTAGATTTTAGCTCATTTTGATGGTTTTGTTGGAAATTAAAATGTGAATGGTTGTAACAATGAAAAACGCAACTCATTTGGTTGTATATTGAGCTTTAGATTGAAGCTTTTGGATTTTTCGGTTGTTTTTTAAGTAGGAGTTATTGTAGGAGATATTGCTGTATTCATGAGCTTCTTTATGAATAATCACGTAAATTGCATATCTAACTGGATAATCTTTAATGAATGCTAAAGTTCAATTGTCACGTTGTTGCGTGATCATTTAATAGGGATAAAGTTTATGGATGGTGTTGGAATGTGTTATCAAATTGTATGCTTTTTGCATTATCGTCACGTTTTTGTGTACTTTTTATATGTGTGCTATTTCCTAATTATCAGGTTATATTTGCAACTTATCATTCAAAATGAGGCAAAGGAACATGGTGTACACCGGTCCAATGATCGATACTGAAATAGAACAAGCCCATCTTCAACCCGAACCTTGTTTAATTCCTTATGGTCAAGGACATATGCCATCGGGAATCACATTTATGGCAGCTCCATCTGGGCCCAGGTTGATCCCACTGCCGGTGAATCCCGGACTGCATAACCAATTAACGTATCCTAACAACCATATCATGGATGGAGTCCATGGTGCATTTAAGGGGAAGGTGGCTGAAGGGTTTCATGTCAACTTTCAGTATTCTTACCCTGCACCTGGCTCGAGTGCTTTTATAGTTCCTGACCATAGAGGGCTCGATGTTGTCCCTATGGTCATGGGACCTGGGCACTATAGAGGTGCGAGGAACCAAACAGATGGAGCTATTGATCTTAACTCTGGGGTACAGTTCATGCCAATGAGCCATGGTGCGCAAGGACAACCCATTCAAGTTGTGCCCGGCCCTTGGTTGGATCAACAGTTTTGCGGCATTGGTCCTGGAATACCTTTTATGCAAGGTAATTAATAGTTGATAAATCATCTTCCTAATCAGCCTACATAGTATCTATTCTATTTCTTTTTTTATGTTATTTTATCTTATATCAGGATATGCAAATGGAGCTCTGGTAACTTTTGTGCATCCACCACCACCTATACCACAACTGCCACCGATGCCTAGGTTTGTGCGTCCTGCACCACCAATAGGTGTTAGGGTTCTTCAGCCTCATGGTCAAGAATTGATGATTGAGCCAACTTCGAGACACCGTGGATTTCCACATCTGAGAGTTCTCCCGGAAGATGTAATATTCTCTTTACATATCATGCAAATCAAACTCGTTTATGATATGTTGCTTTCAACAATTTGTGTATGATTTTTACGTATGTAGGGAGTTGCTATGCTTGATTTTGGTACATATGGACATAGAGTCGATCATCATAGGGATATGCGGTTGGATATAGATCACATGTCTTATGAGGCAAGTTGTAGAAAGAACGTGTAGCATTTTGGTTGAGTTTCTTTTTTAGTCGATTATTGAAAAAAGGCGTAAAGTTTCTATCTTTATACTCTATGCAGGAGCTCCTTGCATTAGGTGAACAGATCGGCAATGCTGGCTCAACTTTATCTGATGATTTCATTCGAGGTTGTCTAAAAACAAGAATATTTACCTCGTTCAAAGCATGTTCTCATCCGGGAGAAGTGTCATCTACTGATCAACAACTCAATTTCTGCGCAATCTGTCAGGTATTTCCTTAGTACGAGCAATTTTGATTAGTAATTAGTTGTATTTTTCTTAGAAATCTTGCGCAAATGTTTAGTTTCGTTGCCTCATAAAAATGTTAACAGTTTACTAGATATTGGAACCTAAATACGATGTATCCCTCCATCACAAGAATACCTAAAATCCGGTGGTGGCAAGTTCAACCCATTTACTTTTGAAAGGATAAATTTTGGGTCATGTTTTATCCTCAATAGGTCAAATGGGAAGTAGGGTATGTAAGAAAATTTGGCTAAAAACACAATATATCACATGTTAAGAGTAGCCAAAAGTGTATATCTGACGTAGAAAACCGTATTTATTTTTTCTAAAAGTTAGATTGTTATTGAAATGGTACAACTGTGCAATCATATTTGACACATTAGATGTCTGAAAAATTTAGAAACTTCCGGAAAAAATTGTTTGCGGTCAACCCGAACCGTCACGGAACATATTGTATACCTGTCCATCTGAATATCTGAATTCAGATGTGGCAATTCGGACCCAGTTAGTTATGAATGGGTCGGGTTATGTTTCATCCCTAATTGGTCTAATGGGAATTATTAGAACGGTTAGCTAAAAAAGAATTGGGTCAAACACGGTTGAAGTCGCCCAAAGTTTATTTCTAATGCCTAAAACCTCCTAAATCATTTTGTTCAAAAAATTATCATCTTATTGAAATCCGGAGTATATAATTTTGTAATCCTATATTCCTATTTGACACTTTTCTTATTCTATGAATACACTTGACCTTTTGACACGTAGAATATACCTGTTTTGGCCTTTGCAAACAAAGAATACACTTATTTCAACCACCTACCTGCTCGACGGTCTTGTCACCTCTCTAAAATTTGTTGGAAATGAAAGTGGAACCGACCAAATAAGCCGTCGTTTCAATGTCCTTGAAAAAGAGATTTTGCTGAAAATCTATCGCAAAGAACGAAAGAGTAATAGATGTCAGATATTGCAATTGATAATGTCAATTTACAATCAAGATTCTTCTGTTTTATCAGAATTGAAGAGCCTTAGTTGATGGAAAGTCAAACGCCTTTTTTAAGATTTATCCATCAAGTTTTTGAATTTAACACAGAGCACTCGTTAATCGTAATTTGCTTAGAACTCATAGTTGACTGAACCTCAAATGCCTTTTCTTAAATTATCTACGAATTTCTCTAATTTAACATAAAATTTGGTTGTTGGGTAACTGATTTTTCAACGATGGTTTGGGTTTCTTAGATGGACTACAATGATCAAGAAAAGATTGGCATGCTGGATTGCCGTCATGAGTACCATGTAGACTGCATCGAAAAGTGGCTAGTGGTGAAAAACACTTGCCCAGTTTGCAAAGGCACTGGGCTTGCTACACAAATAAAGGAATCAGGAAATCTTGAAGAACCCTAGCGGCGCATGTTCACAAAAACTGCAAATTATGGTAAATATCAAAAGTTAGTTAACTGGTGATGTTTATATCATAAACGACACTAGTTGGTATTTAGACTTGTTCAGTTTCTTTTGTTGTTCTTTGAGAGGCATCTGTCAACAACTGTATTAAACTGTTGTTTTTGTTGGCGTTAAGATCTTGTGCTCTCTTGAAACCTTTTTGTACATACCTTTTTTTGTGTTGTATCGGTGTATGAACTCCGGGTTTTGGAATGTTAATACTAGGATCAACATTAATTGATTCTCTTGCATATGATATAATATCTGATAATACCTTATACGTCTTATTTGGTTGTATGAAATGAATAAATCTATTGTAGATTACAAGCTCATGCATTTTAGATGCTTACCTGTGGGACATTAAAATGTTTGAAATGCGTAAATCGCCTGTAGACTATACGTGGCTGCATTTTACTTAGGGAGTGCAAAAATNTTTTTTCCCCTCAAGTAACCTGTTCACAATTCTTGACTCACGATATATGTTTTACAATCATCTTTTTCAAACTATATCATGCCAAGCTTAAAGTTGCAAATAGACATTACTGATATTATCTCCTGTCCCTTTTCCCTATATAAAGTTGAAGCTGTTAGACAATGAATAAACACGTAGGTAAATCCTTTATTATTCACCACTATTTATAGATTACAAGATATAACAAGTCGGGTTTGGGCCGACTTATTCTCTAATACTCCCCAGCAGTTCGAGCGGCGAAATCGCGAAAGCTCGAACTGGAGTAGTAAACTAAGAAAGCAAATTTAAAACAATAAACCAAAATAAAAATAAAACGGGATAACCCAAAACCAAAATAAACGAAGAAAGCAAATTCGACACCAACAAAAGTCGTCTCGGGAATTGATACCCTGGATTCGACACCAACACAAGTCGTCTCGGGAATTGATACCTTGGATTCGACACCAACAAAAGTCGTCTCGGGAATTGATACCTGGATTCGACATTAAAAAAAAAAAAAAAAAACAATTTTTTAACATAAAATTACTCTTCCTTCTTTTTGTCCTCCACTGGTGGCAGCAGGAACATGGCTGCCCGTTGTCGACGCACAACATCTAAAAGAATCTCGTTGTAAGAGAACGAGTTTGAGAAAAGCTCATCACCAGAAATCAAATCTTCAAAAACCAACATGTTTGCAAGATGCTCTTTTGTTTTTATTTATTTATAGGATCGGCTAATAACAAAAGAAAAAGCAAATTGTGGTTATTTATGTAAGCAATCAAGTAGCCACCATAGAATTAAATGGTGATTTATGTTTGCAAGATAGTTGTGATATATGGAGCAGCGGATGTTGAGCTATTGTGCAAGATTTGATACGGTAGAAAATAAATTAGGGTTTGACGGGGTGGCTTAGGGTGGAGGCGGCTCAACATAGACCCGCTCCGATACCATATAAGCATACTTTAAAGTTACATAGATCTTGAAACATTGCTGTCATTAGCGTTAATTCATATAAGGGAAACACCCTCCCCCTTATTCATATGACTAACCACAACTCGTACAACTAGAAGCTTGTCAATTCACCATTATTATAGCTGACCATTATACTGATTTTTGTGATTTTGTTAGACCTTTGGCTCAATCATCTCGTACACATCTCGTACAGTGCCAGTAAGATTATGCACATGTTGCAAGAAATTATAAATATTATTAGATGGCGTGGGAAACGACGCCGTTCTTGGCCTTCCCAAAACGACGAACAGTGACTAACTTGTGTTGATTTTGTGACTAACAAAGGTTAACTTGGCTGACAGTGCACATCTTTTTGAAACGACGTTGTCTTAGGGATTTCTTATGGTCTTTACGGTTTATGGTCAAACGCAGTGTTATACTATATATCTTATCTCATTTATCACACTTTTTTTTTGTGTGGATAGATTTTATACTCTCTCATCTGCCCGATCTACCTACAAACCCCGTGACAATACCTCCGAGTTACCGACCACATATCAGCTTGATTTCCTATGGATCCGAGCCCGATTTGCACGGATCTAACTGTTTTTGTGCCGTTTCAGTTGGTGCGGTTTATTTATTTATTTAATTCTATTCTTGGGTTATTTAGTATTTGTAAATGTTGGTGCTGGCTTTTGATGGTGCGCTTTACTTTGCCGATTATAAATGTTAGTGATGCGCTTATTGGCTATTTTTTGTCTTTTAAAAGTTGTGATGAGATACAAATACATGATACAGATGCATGTTAATGTGGCTTTTAAAACATGTATTTGTATTTTACCGGTTACATCCGTTAGTGATGCAATAATTTTTGAGACAATAAGTTGATTGTCGCACGTTTGTTTGTATATGTTGATATTTTTGTGCCTTTTAAAACATAGGTTTAACTTGAACCATTTGCTTTGAAGTGTATTGATAATGATAAATACATTATGCTGATTTCAATACTTTGTTGATATTAAGGTTAGCATAACTATGTAGCTTTTAAGAATGCGCCGCTTTTAAAATCCAAGTGTCATAAAAATTTTGTCTGTTTAAAAAAGGGCAAATGGCATAAAAAGGTACCAAACTTAGGGTCCATTTTCGATAAAGGTACTCTTCTTTTTTTTCTTGCATAAAAAGGTACCCAACAAATTTTTTTGACGGATTTGGGTTTTTTACTAACGTTTGTTAACTCACTTCGTTAGTAAATTACATGTTTGGTCCTTGAGTTTGTATAATCATTTCATGCACAATCCACCACCACCCACTACCACCTGCCACCACCAGCCGCCACTACTACCTGCCACCTCATCGTCCACCACCACCACAAAATGCTTCCAAAAATCTGCTTCATGAAGGTGCAAAGAATGCTTCCAAAAATCTGATTTGAAGGTACATGCTTGATTTTCACCTATTGAATTTTTCATTTTGATACATCTTCATTTTAAAAGTTAGTCATTTCTATGTTTTGTGTTCTTTGCTCTTTATTTGACAAAATACTACTTTAGCTATTTAATATGAATTGAAACTGAGATGAATGCTATGTTTCTTTATGAACACCAAGTGTTCGATCAAATGCCTTCAAATTAAAGTCCTAGATCAGAAAGTGTTGTCTGCTATCTGAGTTGAGTGAGCGGTTACTGTTGATGCATTATAAACTGGCGCGGACTCGTGTCGGAAATTCAACGGACTCTCCTTGGACCGTTATTAAAGCCTGATAAAACTATTTCTCGAGGACCCTTAATTAGTATAGCACTGAGTCAACTAAAAGAGAACCCGTAGGAGTGGACCCTGAGGCCGTAGCCCCGGGATCGCACCTCCGACGGTCAAGTTAGCATTTCATTGCGATGTAGCATATAATGAGTCTTGATTAGGTTAGGGCTAACCTGTTTAATTGGGTTTCTGCCCTGAATGAGAAGGGATCCCATCCATGTATTTAAGTGAAGGCAAACATGATTAGGCGTTTTGTAGGTGTAGAACTTGGCCTGAGCAAGATCGATGTCTGCCAGCCTGGCCCATATGTCTGGCAGCGCAGGGCTAGTATACGTCTACCAAGCTCCCCCAAGTCTAGTGGGACACTAGTGCTA